>JAZAYU010000140.1:1470360-1551260 GCA_038501625.1 Corbicula japonica
TTAAAAATAATATTAAAATAAACTAAAAATAAAACAAAAGTACATATTAAACAACTTATCAAATCAGCCTTCACAGTCTTCTAAACTGAGCACATCTTTTTGTGAACAAGACACATTCAGTCTTAAGTGTTTTTCAGAAAATTAGAGGAAAGCAGTACCAGTACAGTCATGTATTTGAAATATCAACACATTAATGGACTGAAATTACTTGTAATTCTGCCAATGGTATTCAGATGCTTTGTTTTGAGGACTGCAAAATCATGCAATTTGTATGAGAAAAACAAACATCAGTGCAGTTATCTCCCTTTGATGCTCTGCTCGGTGATTCACTGCAACAACAATCCTCACATGACATTGTATTACGATTCATCTTATCAGGGCCTTTTTGGGCAGTTTTAAGGTACATTATAATAACCAACTTTCTGGCCAAAATCCCCATTAAAACTAAAATTTAATATTGCTGCCCAAACAGGGGATTCAAGCAAACTCAACAAACCCTCTCAGGATGTGTCCCTGAACGGTTATTTTTTTTTTTTTAAAAGATGCAAATGGGAAAACAAAATTTAAAAAAAACAAGAGCTGTCACTGGAATTGACATATGCCCCCGAAATGCAGCTTGAAATCAAATAGGTATACATATGTAATAAATAAACATATGTAATGAAAAATATGCTTGTGAAAGACGAAGCATACTGCATGCATATAATGTGAAAGATGAAAGGATCATAATTATGTTTCAAGTCTGTAGTAAATATATAGTTAAATAAAGTTAAATATTAATATGAACAAGAGGTCCATGATGGCCCTTTATCACTCACCTGAGTGCAACGTCTCGGTGAACATTTACATCAAGTTATTTTAAAATCCAATAAGAAACAACAAATCTACAGCTTGGAAAAGAAAATGCTATTTTTCGTAACAGTGACCTTAACCTTTGACCTACAGGCATGGGTATTGTAAGCAACACATCCCTTTGTCATGGTGAATATTTTTGTAAAGTTATTTTGAAATCACTTCATTCATTAGGAATTAACAGCCAAGACAAGAAAATGTTATTTTTAGTAACAGTGACCTTGACCTTGGACCAACAGGCATGGGTATTGTACGCGAAAGTACACCTTGTGATGGTAAACATTTGAGCCAAGTTATTTTAAAATCCAATGAGAAATAACTAATTTACAACATGGACAAGATTTTTCTATTTATAGTAACAGTGACCTAGTTTTTGAACCCAGGTGACCCATATTCAAACTCAACCAATTAATAACTGGGACATATGTCCTGACCAAGTTTCTTTACAATCTGAGAGTAAAATTGTGACCACTATAGTGTAAACAAGAAAATTCTATTTTTAGTAACAGTGATCTAGTTTTTGGACCCAGATGACCCATATTCGAACTTGTCTGACAAATCATTAGGACAAACATCCTGACGAAGTTTCATGACAATCGGAGCAAAAATGTGACCTCTAGAGTGTTAACAAGAAAATTCTATTTTAAGTAACAGTGACCTAGTTTTGGGACCCAGATGACCCATATTCAAACTCGTCCGAGAAATCATTGGGACAAACATCCTGACCAAGTGTCATGACAATCAGAACAAAAATGTGACCGCTAGAGTGTTAACAAGAAAATTCTATTTATAGTAACAGTTACCTAGTTTTTGGACCCAGGTGACCCATATTCAAACTCGGCCTAGAAATAAATGGGACAAATATCCTGACCAAGTTTCATGATAATTGGAGCGAAAATGTGACTGCTAGAGTGTCAACAAAAAATTCTATTTATAGTAACAGTGACCTAGTTTTTGGGATCAGGTGACCCATATTCATACTCGGCCTAGAAATAAATGGGACAAATATCCTGACCAAGTTTCATGATAATTCGAGCAAAAATGTGACCGCTAGAGTTTTAACAAGAAAATTCTATTTATAGTAACAGTGACCTAGTTTTTGGACCAGGATGAACCTTATTCGAACTCGTCCGAGAATTCATTGGGACAAACATCCAGACCAAGTTTCATGACAATCAGAGCAAAAATGTGACCGCTAGAGTGTTAACAAGAAAATTCTATTTTTAGTAACAGTGACCTAGTTTTTGGACCCTGATGACCCATATTAAAACTCGTCCAATAAATCATTGGGACAAACATCCTGACCAAATTTCATGACAATCGGACAAAAAAATGTTACCTCTATTGCGTTAACAAAATTTACCTTAGGGTTAGGGTTAGGGTTTAGGGTTAGGGTTAGGTAAAAAGGCCCATAACTCAGCCAAAAATAATCCGATCAGAAATTCCTTTGGATATGCATAACAAGTCTTGGTGACAAACACTCCTGTGAAGTTTCAATGAAATACCTCAAGCGATTTCAGTTTACGTTAGGGTTAGGGTTAGGGTTTAGGGTTGGGGTTAGGGTTTAGGGTTAGGGTTAGGTAAAAAGGTCCATAACTCGGCCAAAAATAATCCGATCAGAAATTCCTTCGGATATGCACATCTATGCTTGGTGACAAACACTCCTGTGAAGTTTCAATGAAATCCCTCAAGCGGTTTGGGAGAAGAAGCGAGGACAAGATTTTGGTTCAAAGGGCCATAACTCAGCCAAAAATAATCGGAGCAGAAATTCCTGACGAAATGCACAACTAGGCTTGGTGACAAACATTCCTGTGAAGTTTCAAAGAAATCCCTCAAGCGGTTTCAGAGGAGAAGCGAGGACAAGATTATTTCGAAAATTCTATTTATAGTAACAGTGACCTAGTTTTTGGACCAGGATGAACCTTATTCGAACTCGTCCGAGAATTCATTGGGACAAACATCCAGACCAAGTTTCATGACAATCAGAGCAAAAATGTGACCGCTAGAGTGTTAACAAGAAAATTCTATTTTTAGTAACAGTGACCTAGTTTTTGGACCCTGATGACCCATATTAAAACTCGTCCAATAAATCATTGGGACAAACATCCTGACCAAATTTCATGACAATCGGACAAAAAAATGTTACCTCTATTGCGTTAACAAAATTTACCTTAGGGTTAGGGTTAGGGTTTAGGGTTAGGGTTAGGTAAAAAGGCCCATAACTCAGCCAAAAATAATCCGATCAGAAATTCCTTTGGATATGCATAACAAGTCTTGGTGACAAACACTCCTGTGAAGTTTCAATGAAATACCTCAAGCGATTTCAGTTTACGTTAGGGTTAGGGTTAGGGTTTAGGGTTGGGGTTAGGGTTTAGGGTTAGGGTTAGGTAAAAAGGTCCATAACTCGGCCAAAAATAATCCGATCAGAAATTCCTTCGGATATGCACATCTATGCTTGGTGACAAACACTCCTGTGAAGTTTCAATGAAATCCCTCAAGCGGTTTGGGAGAAGAAGCGAGGACAAGATTTTGGTTCAAAGGGCCATAACTCAGCCAAAAATAATCGGAGCAGAAATTCCTGACGAAATGCACAACTAGGCTTGGTGACAAACATTCCTGTGAAGTTTCAAAGAAATCCCTCAAGCGGTTTCAGAGGAGAAGCGAGGACAAGATTATTTCGGACGGACGGACGGAAGGACGGACGGACGGACGGACGGTCCGATTACTATATGCCTCCCTTCGGGGGCATAAAAAACTAACTGCTATTTGTTATCAACAAAATTTTCAATTAAAAGCGCTGACTGGATGTAAAATCACTTTTGGCAGCAGTGGTCAGCGCAGCTTAAGGGGAGATAACCACTGCTGGTAGTTTGTAAAATAATGAATATAACTGCCGGTGTTTCATAATACCATCATGCTGAAATAAAATCTAAACTAATATTTATACATAGTGAAATAGTCCTGTCCCCTTATTTTTACTCTTTTTTTGTTGAAGCGAAAAACCTTATTTCACAAGTTAATAAGTTATAGTAGCAAAATAAATATGAAAATTGCACCAGTCTTTGAAAGTTTTTATTGTTATTCTACATAATATACTAAGCTGTGTGTGTACCCAAAGGGCCTCCAAGTGCACTTACACCCCACTGTTTTCTCAAAGAGTCAAGATTTTTGTATTACTGTCTCTATCACACAACAACCCCTTCCACAGCTTCTTTACTCAAATTGCTGCTTTGCAGCTCAATGCATTCCTAATTTTAAGAGGCTGGGTACAAGGTCTACAACAGTCCAACACCCGAGTTACAAAAATACAAAAAAATTTGGATAACTGATAATACTAAAAAATAAAGGGACTAGGCAAATAAATAAAAATTCATATCAAACAATAAATACATGAGGGCTGCCACATCAAAAAATGCATTTTTGGCAAATGATGTCATTCATAAATATGACATCAAAATATGTGACATCATAGATTAAAGATGTATTTTACGGAATATTGATTTTTAATTAAATAAATTATTATTATCAGATAGAAGTTTGGAATTTAAAGAATTTTAAAGAGAAAAAATGAAAACAGAAAGTTTCCAGAACACTGTAAACCAAATACAGAAAGAAGCATTTCTTCACGGCCAGGCTCATGTATAACAGACCAGATGTTAGCGGAGAAAAGGACCTTACGAACTTGTGAATTTGACAAAATCTTACAACATTCCGAGCATGAACAGTGTAGATCCCAATCAGAATGCATCCATGAAGTCTGATCAGGATCTTTACAGTTCGCTTTTAGATCCATTAGAAGCAAACAGCATAGATCATGATCAGACTGCATGGATGTGCAGGCTGATCTGGATCTATATTGGTCACACACAAGATATAAGCCATATCCATGAAGTAAAGGATTAACTAAAACACAATTTGTAAGAAACTGTTCTAGATGTATATTCTGGCATTTGAAAATCAGCAACTTTCGAAGGTGTGTTTTTTCCAGCCAACTGGTCTGTTTTATGAAATATTGTGGACATTCTCACCTGCCCGCTGCGATAGTCAAGGTCGTATAACCGCCTAGTTGTCTCAGACTAAATAATGATTTTGTTTTCTAATTACTTATCAGAATATTAAATGTAAAGTTAATAAAATAAGATGAATGACTGAAAATAATCATGAAAAATAGAAATAAAATGAACTCGCATTAGATCTGTACTTGCATGGTTATGAGTAAAGCTGCTCATAAACCAGTGGATTGTGGACAATGTTTTGACTAAGTGATATTGATGATGATGTTGATTTGGCTACCAGTTGCTGTGAAAAACCATGCTGGCATTCTAATATGCTTTTATATTAAAATACCTCCAAATATTTTTGCAAAATTGTGAAAGTTGAAAGTTTTGAAGTGTAGAACATTATAAAAAGTAAATTAATAATCTATTGTGTTCATGACGATTTATGAAAAACAATTAGTTTTTAAACGGAAGCATGAATCTCTTCCAGATTCACACTCCTTAAACAGCCCCAAATGATTTTCATATGTTGATGACTGAATTAAAATAATACTATCTTTAACAAAAGCCTAGAAAGATCCTGAGAATATAAATATTGCAGGACAGCTTTTGCAAACGTACCCTCACTCTGCGGACCATTTCAATCTTGGCAATTTCTTCCAGTTTTTTCTTGATCTCCACTTGTCGGTAACGCTCGAGGTCGAGTGTTTTGTGCACGATGGCTTGTGCAAGAAGATCTTTGACATGCTTTTTGTGCTCTTTACGTGCCATGTTAAGACGGTACTGATTTTCCGAGATGATCTCACCCCTTCGGTTAACCTTAACAATAATGAAAATAATTTACCATTGTGAAATACTTTTAATATTGCATTGACTTTACTGTAACAAACCATCTTTAAACAAAATCTAAAATTCTATAACTAAGACTGAATGAATACCAACTTCCATGGTATTTGTTCTTGTAAATGACAAAGGTTTCATTGTAGGTCAATTCTAAGTACTATTGACAAAAAGTAGTAAAATCGAATTTTACATACAATAGTTAAAAAGTCTACTTTAATTATGAATGTTCTCATTTTTACCAATTTCACTTTTTAATGACTATTCTGTGATGAAAATAGTTATAATTTCAGAAGCACATTTTAAAAACATTCTCTTTTTTTTAAGATACCTACCAGACCAGACTTTTTGAGATGCCGCCTCATTCTTGTATTGCCAAAAAACCCAGCCAGATTTGGGTCAGTCAGGGAGTTGTACGTGGCAAGCGGACTGAAAATATAAAAACAGATCAATTGAACAATGTACTCAATGGGATATGGCTGTTTGATCAGGATCTACACTGTTTGCTTTTGATTCTTTAGGTTATTTCTGACCAAAAAGTGACCAGTGTAGATCAAGATCAGCATAAATTTGCACATGATGTAAAACCCGTATCTACAGGTAACCTCTTAAGTGACATCAATGGGTGGGATTTCTACAAATGACCTATTAACCCTTTCCTGTATATATACACCTTTACTGCTAGGGCAAACAGTTTAGATCCAGATCAGCTGGCACATCTGTGCCGTCTGATCAGGATCTAAACTGTTCACTTTTTGATTCATTATCTTATTTCTGACCAAAATGCGACCAGTGCAGATCCTGATCAGATGGCACGGATGTGCCGGCTGACCTGGATCTACACTGACCACACATGCATAAAAATGCGCATATATCAAGGAAAGGGTTAAACAAGCCAGCATCCCTTAACTTGGAATCATCTTATTATTCACCAGGACAGGTCAGCTAACCCCCTCTCTGTTAAGACAGTAGTCTCTTTAAGAGGTTGTCACACCTACATCCCATACACCCACATTATTGACCATTATAAAGTCTGTGGAACAGCATCTTTTTTCTTTCTTTTTTTAAGCCCAATGTTCCTTCTACTTTGAAAAATAATGAGACCACAGTTATGTAAAAAATTCTGGACAATAACATAACATAAGCCCAGAATGCCCATTCTATTTTCATTGATGTCTCTGCTACTTAAAAAATACCGAAACCAATGGTTATATCAGAAAAGTCTGGACAATAATATAAGATAATCACCCTTCTTTTTTCCTCCATGGTAAGACGATGTCATGCTGAACTCTTGATTTAAATTGCAAAGTCTTAAATTCCATTTTACTCACTGATGGTATCAACAAATTATATATCACCAGTTTTTACAATCCTTTCTGTTCTTTTTGACAGTCAAACACCTTCCCACAAAGTTTCATTACAATAATTTCAAGTATCCAATTCAATGTTATTTAGGTATCGCTTTTTTAGAACTGTGTTTCACCAGACTCTTCTAGATCAACTCCCACACACCATATCTTCACATTACTACAGAGCATAAGTTTATTAAGTGTCTTCCAGCACTCTACTACATGTGTACAGCTTATATCTGATTTGCAAACAATGTAGATCTAGATCAGCCTTCTCATCTGTGCAATCTGATCAGGATCTACTGTTGATTCTTTGATTCATTCTTTAACATGTCTCTGACCAAGAAATGAACAGTGTAGATCCTGATCAGACTGCAGATTTGTGCAGATCTTATCAAGATTTACACTGCTCACTTTTATATTCCACAGGTTATTTCTGACAGTGTAGATCCTGATAGGCTGCAGATTTGTGCAGATCTTATCAAGATTTACACTGCTCACTTTTATATTCCACAGGTTATTTCTGACAGTGTAGATCCTGATCAGACTGCAAAGGATATAAGTTGTATCCATGGTTTCAAGAGCGAGCAATCATCAAGAATAGAATATTTCTGAACTCAGTAATTCCTGTAACAACAAAGCTTATTCCATTACCTTAGTGCAAAAACAATATAAGTACCATTTAAGTAAAGAGTTACACCCATTTGCATTAAAGTGACAAAATTTAATGAATTTCATTGCAATAATGGTTAAGTGCTGCTAAAATAAAGCTTATTTAACAAGTAAACCTTATTTTTTATTTTTCATACAAATCTGCCCACAATATTTTTCCCCAATATAGTATCTGTTGTGTGGTATTGCACAAATGAGAATGCCGTTTTCAAGCCATTAGGAGCTCTCCCATTGTTGTAACAGGTACTTATCACTGAGTATCACACAAATTTGCAACTGTAACAATGATTTTCATGAAATTATATTATTATGATCCAGAAATAGCTCATTTCTGTGATAGATCTAATTGCTGACAACAAATAACAACATAGCAATCATTATCTACTTCCTTTTTTCTGGCATCTTCTGTTTGTTTTCTCCAAACAAATTCATTAAATTAACTAATGTTCATTCAGAGTTTTTACAGCTTACTGCCATATTAAAGAATGGTACTTCTAATTATGTTTCCTGTCTTTTTCTGTGAAAACTGTCTTGTTGTTGCTAACAAATATTAGATGAAAGTAAAAAAAAAAGAAATTACAGATTTTGAGTTTTCCCTTCTACATTCAAGTTTTCATTAGAAATATCATTAATTTTCAGAAAGAAATATAACCCTAAAGCAAGCAATTATCCCATTCACTCCATGAGATATGGCTGTTATCCATGGGTGAACAGTGTAGATCCAGATCAGTGAGAACATCCATGCAATCTGATCAGGATTTAGTCACTGTTTGCTTTTTGATTTATTAGGTTATTTCTAGCAAATAATCAATTAGTGTAGACCCTCATCAGATGGCTAAGATGTACTGTCTACACTATTCGCAGATGAAACCCGTATATATGGATTAAAGTGTTAAATTATTATTTAATTATTAATATATCCAGATCAATGAAATGAACTATTATTTAGATCACAATCCTCCAAAAGCTTGATGGGCACTAAGGACCGTTAAACCCATTACACTTCAACAATGTTCAACGGGAATATTTTGCATAAATTTTTCATAAAATTCATCTTCAAACATCTTCATGGGCAGATAGACAAATATTGACTTACAACTTTCACCAATGTAAAGTGGTATTTACCAATGTAAAGAGGTATTTAACATAAAAAGACTAATTTTAGCATGATAATGTTTCATCAATTAATTTTTTATCACTTGAAAATTGAAACATTCATGTTAAATACGTTAACCCTTGACTTACCATTGTAAGATACAATGTCAAATTAAATCACATGGGCAGACAATGTAGATCCACTGATCAGCAGACACATCTACGCCATCTGATCTGGATCTATACTGTTTGTTTTTTGGTCAGAAATTACCTAATAAATCTTAAAGGGAACAATGTTTTGTAGATACTGATCAGATTGCATGAATGTACCAGCTGATCTAGATCCACACTGTTCACCCATAGGATAATATCAAAACACAGAAACTTCCAACCTGAACCACCCCCCAAGCCTTCATACATAAAAAACCCTATCTGTTTTACTGTTGTTGAGATCAATTAATTCATTTTTTCGGTTTATATTCTTTACAGAATTCATCAATATTTCATACTGAAATGCTAATGGGCATAAACATTTTCATATTTTATAGGTAACATGTTATTAATGTACAACTTGGAAATTGTATCTAATTGTTTTAACTTCAAGTCTTGATGACATCCAATTTTACACAGAACTGATCAAAGCAATGTCTTAATGAGTTCTCTGTTATCTTTTTGCAATTCAGTCGACCGTGAATTATTTTAATTAACTCTTTTCTCCCTTGATACGGCTGTTATCCCATGGCAAACAGTGTAGATCTAGATCATCTGGCACATTTGTGCCTTCTGATCACAATCTGCACTGTTAGCATTTAGATTTATTTAGTTTTTTTCTGGTCAATTAGCAGACGTGTCATCTGATCTGGATCAAGTTAACAGTGTGGATTCAGATAAGCCAACACATTTTTGTGCTGTCTGATCAGGATCTACACTGTTTGGTTAAGATGCATTAGGTTAATTCTGAGAAGCGACCAGTTTACATCCAGATCAGATGGAACAGAATCTGATGTACCAGCAGCTGATCTGGATCTAAACTGGTGGCACATGTGATGAAACTCACGTACGATGGAGTAAAGGAAGTAAAGGAATAATTCTTTTTACACAGCATCTATTTAAACTATACGATCAGCACTGAATAAATAATTGCATTCGTCAAAAATTCTCTTCTATTCCGGAAAAATATAAACCCATATTTTTTTGATGGTCAAATGTAACAGAAACAGTTTTATTTATTTTAACAATAAAAACATCTCTAAAATGACTCTCTGTTGTGTTCAATGATAAAATCAATGTGATGTTCATGTGTGGAGCTGTTATACTGTCGCTTAGCGATTGTTTGACAAACAATGAAATGTTTATCAATTGCAAACATGTGATGTTATGGGTTCTATAATGACATTATCAACTACATTATAATTGTCCATTTTGTCATATATCATAATCAAATATTTAATAACACATTTATATGTTTTCATAAAACTTATAAAATTACATAAAATGTTCAAAGTCATTTTGTCCAGACACAACTATCAACATAAATATTTCATGTGATTTTAATTTTTCACATATTTTGAACTAGGAAATGTGTGCGAAATCAAAACCAAGCAAAATTTAACCATGTGAAGTAGCCTATCTTATGAAGAAAATATAACTGTGCGAAATTATGCCTGTAGGAAAATCTAATTTGCAAGGAATTTCATTTCCACAAGTTAAATATTATCACTGTGAGTACTACAAGTATGTTGAAATGATATTGCCATCTATCAAATTGTCGTCAAAATTAAATTTCACAAGCCTGAATTTAAGTTACTATTTCAACTGTATTATTTTAACCATTTGTACAAAGTTTAATTTAGTTTCCTTGTTCCAGGCTGAGAATGTTGAGAATTTGGTAATTAAAAGAAAACTGAAAAAACTGAAAATTGAAAACTGAAAACAGCTTGCTCTTCATGTTTATACTGAACAAACTATACCAAGAATATTGACAATGTGCATTAACTCTTTAAACATTAAGCTCACTTTATGTTACTTCTACAACAGGTGTAGACCACATCCACAGTCTGATCAGGGTCTGCAGTGTTCCCTATTCAGTCAATAAATTTCTACAAACACCTCATAGTCTATGAATGATGAAATGAACTGGCTCAAATTGGCAGAAAAGGGAGTGCATTACATAGTGGGTATGACCAGTGCCCAAGGTTATAAAGCTGAGCATGGAAACCAGTCTCAAATCTCAAGCATCTGATTGGCAGAAATGGCGACCAGTCGCCATTTCAGCCAATCAGATGCTTGAGATTTGAGACTGGTTTCCAATCTCAGCTTTATAACCTTCAACCCAGATTTAACCCTTTACTCCATATAACCTCAGTTTCATGTGTGTGCAATCAGTGTAGATCCAGATCAGCTGGCACATCCGTGCCATTCGTTCAGGATCCGCACTGTTAATTTTTTGGTCAGAAATAACCTAACAAATAAAAAAGCAAACAGTGCAGATCCTTATCTGACGGCACCAACGTGCCAGCCATTCTGGATCTACGTTGTACACCCACACCATAAAGGAATTTTTTTGGAGGAAAGGGTTAAAATAAAATAAAATCAATTACCTGTATTTGTCCATTATTTATTCCTGTCTAAATTTCTGATAATTAAGTTATTTGTTTAGTTCAGAGTTGGGAATTTACTCTCCTATAATACACCAGCTGGTGAATATAATAAGCAATCAGATGCAACGACTGAACATCATATGATCAATATTTCACAGCATTCAGCACACAGAATTCTGTTTTGACAGGATATCAGATGCGGAAGATTGCAATTTTCTCTGAAGTTTTCCACTTTATGAGCTGATTTCAACTTGGTAAAATAACAGACAATTGATGTATCTTGTCAATCAATTAATAAAGGGATTTTATTGACAGTTACATTTCATTAGAGTCCATTATATGTTTTAACTTTTAAACTGAAAATAAGTTTTAAAAAAATTTAAATACTGTCATTGTTGGAATATAAGCCGCACTTATGTATAAGCCGCACCACCCCCAAACCTGATGGAACAGATAAAAATGGCTTAACAAAATGTATAAGTAGCCAAACCTGTGTATTAACCGCACCCCCAACTTTTACCGACGAATTCTGGGAAAAAAGTGCGGCTTATATTCAGACAATGACGGTACTGTATTGTTTTTTTTTATTAATTATCACAGAATATTCACAGGCTTTACATGTAATTGACCTTAGAGATTTTTTTGGCTGTTGAAATAAAATTGAAAGAATGTGAGTGCTAAACAGCCACAAAATTAGAAATAAAATTCTTGTGGTAATTAAAGGGCTTTAACCGCATAGTGACTGAGGCAACCTAGAAAGTTAATCCCCAGTCACAACCCGCCATGCGTCTTTTTTTATCGTACGTGTTCTGCAGAGGTTACGTTCGTGGCATTTTTGGTTGAACGTGGCAAGAGCAGAGAGGACGCATGTCTCACTCACAGTTGCACAAGCTGTGAATATGTGGCCCGCACGCCACGTCTAGGGGTAAAAGATTGTGTGTATGGTACGTTCCGTAGGTGGTAAGTAAGTTGTATGTGCTTTCAACTCAAGATCTCCATGCGATTTCCATGTCAACACACGGAGGCAGTACTGCTCACGTACGGTGTTCTTACTCGCTCGCCAGTTGTAAGTGCGTGCAAGTGCGGTGAACGTGACTATTTCGGTCGCTGTTGGGTGATATATATAAGGACGACCTATTGATATATATTTTATATACCGCAGAGGTCCGTGCGCACACCATGTGTTGTAAGTGCGGGCAAGTACTTGCTCTGTAAGGTCCACCTGAGTTCTGTGCGTGTTGGACGGTTGAACTGAGGAAGCACAGACCACGCAAAGACTAGCAGAGGCAGTGTGTTATGTGCTTGTGGACGTACAGGGCAAGCATGTCACCCATACTGGTGGTGAATCTGTAGCCCGCATGCAGCTCGAACACAGAGGAAGTTTTGCATGTACTTAATATGTTACGGCGTCTCTGTGTGCTCCCAAATCGGTACGGAGGTGGTACTAACCACGTATGGATCACTGAATTTGGTCCACATTTTTACACATAGACAGCACTCACTTGCACGTACGGCGGGTTGTGACCGGGGCTTTACCAAACTAAGCTAAGATTATAATGGTTAAAGGTCCAATAAACTTGTGAAAACAATTTTTTTTCATTGTGAAAATTAATTTACCACGTTGACCCTTTTCAAAAGAAAGTATAAATGACCAAATATTTATGTTCTCAAACAATCCCCCAATCATTGAGACCCGGTCCGAGTTAAAACGTCACAGTATTTTTGTAGCCCACAAAATTACTAACCAATGTTTACAATCACTCGGCGAAAAGTTATCGGTTTTTTTCCGTACGTGGGCCGTAAGAACGCAGAACGCGGTGACGTCATTCACTTCTACATAATTAGCGACCGTCGCCTCCCGAGAGTTGCCAAAATCAGCTCGGAAAGATTCGCTGTTTGTTTTGTAAACAAGATAAACGATCCGCAAAACATGCTGCAAATCAATAAGATAATACCCTTTTCTTATTGTAAGGTTTATTTTTTGTGTTATTATGCATACAGGTGAAATCTAAAATGTTTAGGTTAATAAAAAATATGCTGTTTGACAAGTTTATTGGGCCTTTAACATTTTGACCTATTTACTTAGTGAAGACTTTCAATTTACTTCATAAAACACAACTATTTTGAAGAAAAGTCTTTCTTACACAGAGTATAAACACATAATTAATTTTATTATAATATGGGCATGGACTGACTGAGCATTTACAATATAATGTTTTGAACATTACATAGTGTGAGTTCGCTGGTGTTTTAATTTAAATACTGTGAAATATGCGCAATTTATGGTCATGTGGGATACTATTTTTGCAACTTTGTAGACAATTATCTGAAACGGTTAAGAAGGCTGTTGATAAAAGTAAGTTTTTGTGACTCGACATCAATTCTAAATAGCATAAAATTATAATGACATGATTTTAATTGTAAAGTTGTACATGTGCAGATTTGTCAATAAGAATTGGTCAAGGAGGCTCAACTAAAATATGAGGAGGGTAAGTTACGAGCCCCAGAGGCACAGGTTTTCTAGGAGGATCCGAGGGCATGCTTTTTTGGATAATTCTTAAAATGTAGTTGCAAAATACTGGCATCCGAGTAGTTGTTGACACATAAAACATCAGAATTTGATATTTGTTTTAACCATTTTTTAACTAAAGGTTATTAAGACTTTTTTATACAGAATTACATACTGGATTACGATTGAGGTGTTCTTATCACCCTAGGTTTATTACACTTCTTCAGATTTATAAAATATAACTTACTTTGACTGCCTATCACTGGAAAACAGCAATTCTTTGAAATGAATTCGCTTTGTTATGATCTCCATGAAATTTATTAGACTACAGTGTCATTGTGTCAGCTAGATGAAAATCAACATTGGCAACAAAGCCATTTTAAATTTCGGTAAAATCAAAATTGAAATGGCCTAGAAGCCGGCATTCACTCTGTAATTCATGAAAAATCATTCATCAGAACAAAGAATATACTCTGCAAACTCAAGAAACAACCAAAACACCACATGGCAGTAACATTATGTTACCTAGTTCACAATAGAAACAAGTAAACAAATCACAAATCTGTTTACAAACTGGTAGAGTCGTAACAAAAAACGAATAAAATATCATTATCACCTCAATTTTACATTGCCACTTTTTTTCAAGATTTGAGCTGGCCAAAATCTTGATTGAAACAGTCAATATAACCGGCTGCCAGCTCTTAATGACAACCGTGTATGTGTGCAGTATAAATTTCAGAATCTAAAATGACACAGGTTCAGGTAAAGAAAAAACTCACAGAGAACCAAAAAAAAAATTTCATACAACCTCATCAACAACAGGGTTCTAAAAACGCTCCTGCCAGCTTGCATTGGTGAGTTATGCCATGTGCCTTAAAATCCTTTATTGTAGATCTAAATGTTTTTGCACATCCTGAACCAGTAAATGGAAATAGGAAATATATAAGATGGCCAACAATATCACTTTATTTGTTTTTTTATGGTTTGAATGAATTAAAAAATGAATCAAATTTGTATTAATATTAGGAAGGATACATTTAATGTAAGTCATGGTTTTATCTAAGTTGCTGTTTATTTGCATGACTGAAAGTAAGCTAATCAATAACTATACGGCAAACTGATCTGGCAACGCTACACATAGAATTTCAAACAAACTCATCCAGGTTTTTTTTTCCTTAACAAACTGACGCCGATAGTCGGCGTCTTCCCCGGGAAAAAAAATTCCCCAACAAAAATCACTTTCCCCCTTTGAAAGTGATAATTTTTTAGCAAAACGTAAACAGAAGCTTAATTTATAGTTATTTTTAATCTATTTCATCCGAAATCTGCACTATTTTCACGAATATTTGTTAGAAATTAGGTACGTACGCAGTATTATTTGTCGAATGTTACTAAAAGATTCGCTAAGTCACAGACACTGTATCCTGGTCGTCAACTTAAACATTACTGGTAATGGATTATTGTCGTGTTGGGAATAAAGGCATTCTACCTGCCAGATTTAATTGGATTTTACAACCGTTGAGTACCAGTAGCGAGCTTACGGCCGTAAATTACAGCTAAAATACGACCCGTCCACCGAATTTCTCGATAACATACGTCCCGCAGACTTCCGAAAAAGAAAATCACAACCATCAACGTAGACAGTGGTAGTAAATTTAAACCCCGCCTATAATCTTTCAGGTTACACCGTGAAACGATTAGATAGTGAAAAATGTTTTGCTAAAACAATAAGCTCCTCCCACTTTAAAAATACCAACCAGTGGAGTTAACACATGCGCGCGCCGACTTAATTATCGCCGAGGAATGTATTCTGACACCAGGCAAAAAAGAATCTGTTATTTTGGTAATTGACAATTAATTGAAGATTAACTGAGTAAATTGCTAGTTGTTGTATATTGTCTTTGTTGTGCTTTTAAACTGATGCGGCTTGTTTGCACTGTAAGGTAAAACTAACGAGGAATAATGCAAAATACGAACAACAGAATATGGCGCCATGTTCTGCCACAAAAATACGGAATTATCAATAACTACCCAAGCACTGGCCTAAACAAAAGATTTCTGGAAATCTTGCATCCTAAATGCTTTTGATTCAAAACGGTGACACAATGGATACATTTTAAGCAGGCTCCAAAAGTGAGCAAGTATAAATAAACTTATTCTTGTACTGTTTAAGAACAGATAACAAAGAGATATGCCTCTGTATGCTAAATAGACTGCTTGGTAATGAAAGCTTAAGTAAAAATGTAGACAGAAGCATAAACTTGAGTATAAACATTCACTGTAGCTAATACAAGTAAGAGTGTATAATACACTAAATTTTCCTCAATTTTGTATTTTTCACGCATTTTTCCCCTTTTGACCAGCGTCCAGCGTCTTCCCCTCTTCCTTAAAAAAAACCCTGTCATCTGTCTGACCGGGCAAGTAATATCCACCTATATCCAAATATTAGTGAATCTGAGTGATTGTAGTTGCATCTCGTGATACAGATTGTCTGTTAATTGAATCGACCTTGGCACTAGAGCTCTGTTAAGGCTATATAGCTCTACTGACATGGGCCAGGACACCATAAACAGGTGTCTGTGATAAGTTCCCTTAAAAAATAAAATTTAAATAGATCTAGCAGTTTTCTCCAGCAGACTGCTCAAGTGTAGCTAGACCTTTCAATGACTGACAGTGACTTAAAGTAAACAGATGCAGATGTAGCAACAGGCTTATGCAGTTCTGGCATAGATTAATGATACTGATGTAATACACTGGTCTGGTTATTAAAAATCTGAAAACAATATTGGACCTACCCCTCGTGGACGTGGCTCATTTTGGATGTGTATCTTGCGACGACAACCTGAAAACCTGGGATTTAAGAAATGATTTCGTTATGATTTATGTTGCCGTAATAATTCCATCTGCAAATGCTTGCAACTTATTAAGTTTCCGGATAAAACACGAGTCTATTATTTTCATCAACAATGTAAGACGTTGTCCAGGTGAGTCACGTGATCAAACAAGACAGGTGCGCTAAATGTATGACTGGTCTCATGTTAAACAGATAGATAATCGACCAAAGAAAATAAATTACCAGAAACATATCTATAAATAGACTTGGCATTGAGCAACATTAAAATACACTTGCTCGAAACAAAGCGAACCATGTATGATTTATAAAAAACAACAACAAATAAACCGTGTCAACCAACTTTATGTAGCAAGGAAAACACAAAAATAGTAATAATAAAACCCTCTTATTTCCATTGTGGTTCTTGAAATATATAGCGCCGTTAGAAAAGGAAGATCACAGATCTAAAGAAGATCACAGATCTAAACACCACAGTTTAAATATATACATAAAATAAAAAATAACTGCAGACCTATTTTTGGAAAACAAGATTTGTTAGAGTCTAATTAAAAAAAAAACCATACCTTAACATATTACTCAATTAAATGTATGAGTAACAATAAAAAATAAAGAGAAGTACGCAATCTAGCACATTGGATGGGTAATCAACACAACAAACGTTGAAGGAGTTTTTCTCAGAAATTTAGTTAATTTCAAAATAAAATAAATACACCATATCATAAACCCATATCATAAACAGAACAATATGTAGTCTATATTGAACATGGCATATACAGCTCTAAAGATAACACAAGCGAAATTTACAGGTATTTTCAACCATTCACATTACTGGAGATCATACAAGCAAAAGTAACCTGTGCAAAAGATGATCCATATATCCAACTTCAATCACTTGTGTTTATCTTTTGAGCTGTGGGCTTTTCTCAAAACACTTGTGGTTTAAACCAGGGCCTTGGGTATACCAACCGCAAACTTGCCCCCAAAATGCATGCACTGGTATTCATATGTGAAAAGGCTCCAACCTCCCCATCAGCTGAACAATGTTGCATGCAAAAGTACACAAACATTTAAAACATGAAATGCTTATGGCACCAACAAGCAAAAATGGTTGGGTACTTATTGACTTTACTGAGGACATCTGGAGTCAAATCATTCAGAGCACGATGGCAGAATAGCCCAACTATTTGTGCGCAAGAAGAGCTTTTCTATATATACGATGGTCGCTCTTCGCGATGTGTACAGATGTCTGTAAAGAACAGACATCTGTAAAAAGTCAGTATGATAATGGGTCTGTGCTTGCAGTAACAGACATCTGTAAAAAGTCAGTATGATAATGGGTCCAACTATTTGTGCGCAAGAAGAGCTTTTCTATATATACGATGGTCGCTCTTCGCGATGTGTACAGATGTCTCTAAAGAACAGACATCTGTAAAAAGTCAGTATGATAATGGGTCTGTGCTTGCAGTAACAGATATCTGTAAAAAGTCAGTATGATAATGGGTCTGTGCTTGCAGTCGAATTATTGAGACTAGATGGCAGAAGTAAAAGAAACAGAACTACGTGTTTTTTTTATTTTCATTTTTTAAACAAAATTTTCAAAGGAAACTTCATTAACTCCTAAATTCTTGCCATAGTCTTGCAAACAAACAGGTAGGTAAACGATCGACAGTAGATCAGACATGGGGAAAATTATTTTTAAAAGTAGTGCATTAAATTCACATTATTTGCCAAATTTATGCATTAGAGTAGCATAAGCATAACTGTATTTTGAGAAAGAAATGCGTTAAATTAGCACTATTTTGAGTAAGTAATGTATTAAATTAAGCATTATTTCATTCTAACTGCGAACTGACAATAAACACAAAAGTCAACTGTCAATATACACACAAAATTAATCATCTTTCACAAAATAACAACAACACAAGTTTTGTATACAAAGTATCAATATGAAAGTGTGAAGGTCTAAAGTGAAACCTCAATGACATTGAACAAATTTAGTCTAAGTACATAAATATAAATTAATACATGGACCGGTTAGCCTAACAATGTACTCACTTCTGTTATCTTCAATTTATTGCTGCTTTTGTTCACGCATTCGGACAGTTGTACCGACAAAGGACTACACTTGCAACTAATCTAATTTGCATCTTCATTACATGCTGATTTTCCTGACTGCTGTCACAGCCTTTAACATATTTACACTGGATCAGACAATAAAGTGGTATAAAAACATTACTTAAATGTGAGTGTGAAAGCATGAGTTTTGTGCGAGTGTGAAAGTTTGAGTTGATTTTGCGATTGTCTTATTTCAGAACAACCTTTTTTGGAATGTGCAATGAACTTTAAATTTCTATCAGTAATATTTTCATTACACTGAACTGATTTCATTAATATTATCAGGAATATTGTAGTTTTTGAAAAATGGTGGGAAATATTTATTCCCAATGAATGTGTACAGTC
This sequence comes from Corbicula japonica, assembly GCA_038501625.1. Taxonomy (NCBI): domain Eukaryota; kingdom Metazoa; phylum Mollusca; class Bivalvia; order Venerida; family Cyrenidae; genus Corbicula; species Corbicula japonica. Next base: position 1,489,590 of record JAZAYU010000140.1, read on the forward strand.
AAATGATAGAACTTTACGGTAGACTAATTGTTGACATATTAATATAGATTACTGACTACTAGTATTGATATGTGGTATATTGAGCGTTTTAAAGACAACTCGGCTTAGGAAGGCATGGCTTAATATACCAAATGTTCAAACTTCACTACATTCTGATGCGAAAGCTTTACTCTCATAGTCGACTGCACCTTGTTGTTACTGGTTCTGTTGCTATAAATAAGATATGTAACATACTAATAACATTTTTAATCTTTAGAGCATGTTAGCAATGAAAAGTTATTATTATAATCAATATATTTCGCATTAAAAATCAGTTATAGTGCACAAAATACAATATCAAAATTAAATAGTGAAAAATCCAAATAAATGGCCAATAATGATGTTCATTAACATAGGTAATGCATTTAATTAGCATTTAAATAATGTTAGATCGGTTGCTTTAAATAAGTATCTTGCATAACCTTAAAGTAATACATTATTAAAAACGTAATATATGCATGTCAGGAATCGCCACACTCACAAGACACAGCCTCCCCAAGCAGCGAAAAAGAGGAGAGGAAGAGAGAAAGAGCATGTTTGTTATAAGTATGTCATTTCAAATAGGACGCCACAAACAATTAACGAAAAAGAGAACCATTGGGGATACCGCCTTGGAACGGACAGTGGCAAAGCCAATTGCCACTGGGGGTTTAAACCAGGTTCTAGGGTGCACAACCTCACTCACCAAAGGAGATCTTATGTTCAGAAAACTTGTTGAAAATAAAAGGCAATAATAATTTCTCAAATTTATTTGCAAATAGAAAATTTGTAATTGCAAGGTTGTTGCACGCTTCAACCTGGTTTTAACCACCAGTGCCCTCTGACCGTACCCGTGGGTACTAATTACATTACTTGTTTTTGGTGAAACTGATCTTTTAAACCATGCTATCTTTTCCTCTCTACATTTTGGCCGTGTGGAGAGACTGTGTCAACTGGATGTGGCCATTTAAATAATCTGAAATGCACAATTAACTTTTTGCAACTTTAAAAGATTTTCTTCCAACTGGATATTCTATGTACAGCGCTCTGTTTCCTTGGTAATTTACTTATTTAACAATCGATCGCTTTGCTTACCAGAAAAAATGCGCCTGGGGTATAAGAGTTTATGGCCCCGTGACACTAATCGCATTTATTTGTTTATCAACCGTTTGTGTTGTCTTATTATTTACAGTTAATAATATCATAAACTTATTCTCTCTTTTCTTCTCTACTCTTTTGCTGTTTTTTTTGAGATTTTTTTAAATAGGGCTATTTCTGTGTTCCTATGCATATTTTAATTGTACTATATATTTTTCAAGTATTCGTATGAAAAACTGCTCCAATTAAACGAAAGTTTCGTTTTTATTATGCGAGTTGCTTTTTAATTTAGTTTATGCCTTACTACATTTAACTTACCCGATTTATTCATCTCATGTTCGCGATTTAAAGATTTTCCATAATGTCGTTCGATCAGCATGAATATTTTGTTTCGGCCTTTTTATGGCTTTATTATGCAGACTATTTTATGAGTATATTCTTTGTAAAACAAAAGGTACAATTGATTAAACAGTAAACTGTTGCTCTTTCTATTTTAAATTAGAAATATTTATCTCAAAAACCCATATTGAATAAAATTAGAAACCAATATTGGAAGAAATAACATGCTCTACTAGCGATCTGCCAAAACCGTGACGTGTCAAACTGTAAGCTTATATTTAAACGACTGATACCAATAATAAAATTCTAAACACGTAGTAATGACAAAGACTTATTATTATCGCAGTAGGAAATACCACTATATGTTTTAATTCCACTTTTCATTTCGACGAATCTATTTTCAATAGACCCCTGTCATTTGACTTGGCTCAGTGAAGATACATATGTAACGTGAGTATAACTTTCTTGCTCTTTAAGACATATTTGGTTTTATATGTGCTAACTTTCTATGAGTAAACATACTGTTTTTATCCATATTATCAACTATTTTTTATTGAACTCCACCCAACAGGGAAATAAAGAAAACATTTTTTAAAAATCTTGAATTACATAAGATAGAAATAACAATAAAGTTGAAATGTCTACATGTGTGCTCGTAACGATTATCAAAAAGGGCATCTGTCAGGAAGTTAACAAACATGAAAAAAATTTAAGATGAATACAAATACACGTTGTGTGACGAAAAGTAAACTAAACAGTATTGATCGACACTCGAAATCCTAAAACAAATGTGGAAAAAGGTAAAAAGAATCTTCAACTTTTTCTTCTACTGCTAATTTAAGGTGCCAGTACCCAAGGTTATAAAGCTGAGCATGGAAACCAGTCTCAAATCTCAAGCATCTGACCAGTCGCCATTTCAGCCAATCAGATGCTTGAGATTTGAGACTGGTTTCCAAACTCAGTATTATAACCTTCAGCCCTGGTCACGTATCATGACGTAAATAGTTAGTGTTTTTGAATATCAAAAGGTTTATAAATTAAACTATAGGAGACATGTCAACTAAAAATGTGATGTGATATTCTTAAACAGTCAACGGGTGAATATATATATATTAAAGCGTTACAAAAGCAGTAAAATTAACTCACGACAGGTACTAAATGTACTGATTAGTCCAAAATTTCTGCCAATTCGCTCCTATTCAGTCATCAGTAGACATTACACATCAGTCACAGGAAAAAGTATAACAGAAAAATGCTGTTTTATAGACGGTTCATCCATAATATGGTTTATTTCAAGTAAACTTCACCCGCCCCTGTTTTTTTTCTATTCTTGTGTATCTAAATAATTAAGTGTTACTTAGCTTAGAAATATCTAATGCTAATTCTTTAATGCAAAATGTCCTAATTCGAATCCACAACAAGATTTTTTTTCTATTTTTATAACAGCGAACTGAGTCATTTTGAAAATGTGAAATTTTGAAAATGAACATAGAAAACATGCTCTCTTTTCTTCTCAAGATTTTTTTGGCTGGGTATGGAGTCCAAAATAATTCTTTTTTTTCTAATAATTATTGTAATAAAACATTTCAAACAGACAATAAAAACCATTTTGTGTGCATTTTTAATAACCAAGTTACAAATGATTTTTTTCAGAGGCCGTTACAAAGGTCCGAATAAAATGAGTAAAAAGGAGTATTGTTATATTTCACCCGAAGGAAACATTCTGAAGGAAGAAGATGGATTATCAGCGAAGGCAGAAAAAGAGGCCGATGAGTTGTTTTCAGAAATACAAAACATTTTAAAAGAAAATGATGATAATGATAAAGATTCAGAAGATGTAAAAGATATGATTATTGATGCTTTTAAAAAGGGACCTCTTAAATGGAAATTCGAGACTAATAAATGTAATAAGACATCATGCAGTATCAAAAGTAAGAGTATTTCAACAAATTCTACAACCAAAGTAAAAGGCGATTTGACAACGCACTGTGAAGATGTAAAACAAAGAGAAGGGGAACTAAAGGCTATAGCCGCTGGAAAAGCCGATTTATCATTTGCTGGCAAACAGCTTGCAGCTGGTAGTTACGCAGCAAAAGTAGAAGGGTATGGAAAAGTTTCATATACTTACCTGCAAGAACAATGCTCAAAAGAACAAACAAACAGGAAACAAGTCGTTTTAAGCGCTTCGGGTGACATTAAGGCCACCGGATGTGCCTCAGCTGAGATAGGTGTAAGTAAATACAAAGTTAAAGTGAAAGCGGAGACAGAGGCCGAAGCTAAGGGTAACGCAAATTTTCTTGGCTTGGAAGAACGCCGATTTAAAAAGACGAACGAAAGTGGAGTTCAAGTTAAAGTTTTGGACGCACAAATTCAAGGCGATGTGTCAATTAAATCTAAAGCTTCTGTTGATTTACAGTATGGTGACAAGAACAAGAAAGTGCAAGGAGAGTTTGAAGGTCATGCATCGGGATCGGCATCACTTAAGGTTTTAGATGCGACTGTTTCTCGATCTAACGATGAAATTAAAGCCAAAGCAGAGGTTTTTCATGCCGAAGCAAAAGCTGAAGCAGATTTCAAAGCAAAAATTACAGCTGGCAAATCAAATTTAGAAGCAGATGGCAAAGCAAAAGCAGAGGCAAATTTTAAACTGGTAAATGGAAAAATGCTTTTAAAAGTAAAGAAAAAAGATGGCGGTTTCCGTATACCTGGTGTAAAAGTGGAACTTGCGAAAGGAAAAGCTGAATGTTCGGCTGAACTGAACGTAAAGACCGGATCAGACAAACCTAAAAAGAGCTTTAGTGCTTCGGGTAAAGTTCAATTGAAAGGCGCTAAGATAAACGCGTTAAAACTCGATGTACGTAAGAAACGGGACTATGGGAAAAAGGTTTATGGTAAAGCAGAAGCGACCGGTTTCGAAGCAAATACTGCGACTGCAGCGATAACAGGTAAAAAGGAAGGATTTGATACCGGAGTTCGAGCAGAACTGACGGGTATGAAGCTAAACGCTGGTAATGCTCAATTAACTGGTATTGATGACCGAACGAAGCTAACTTCCACACTGAACGTCAATACATCAGTTGATGTAGGAAATATTAATGTTCAAGGACTTGGACATAAAGGAAGTAGTTGTGGGGCTAACGCTAGCGTTGGAGTAGAGTGTTTCAATGTTGCTATAGGTTTGAAAAGGAGCACTGGAGTAAACGTCAGTACAAAGCTATCTTTATGCAACCTAAATTTGACCGTGGGGCCGCCTAGTTTAAATTTTGGATTTGGACATAACTTTGGCATTCCGTTTTTGGGAGGTGGTGGCGGTGGTGGAGATGGTGGCAAAGACGGTGGGAATAACGGTGGCAAAAACGGAAGTGACAGTGGCAATAAAGGCGGTGTTTTTTCAGATAACAATGATGGTAGATGCGGTGATACAAATGGTGTTAGTAGTGAAGAAGGTTTTCAAAGTTCTAGCTTCAGTGAAAACTATTATAGTGACGGTTACGATGACAACGATTCAGACGATGATTTGGTTTGGGATGAAAACGAAAGCAGCAATGCTAAAAGGGTAAACGATGCCAAGAATTTCGATATAAGCGAACAAAAAACGAATAAAGCAAACTACTATGACAAACATAATGGCAGCGCAGGCAGGGATAACTTTGTTGACAGTGATATAAATGAGAGTTTGCATTTCACTGACCACAAAAACAGTAGCTTTATTAAGTTTGGAAAAGAAGGTAAGGCAACCAAAAGTAAGCAAAATTGTAAAGAGAGGACTGAAAATAAATACATGGAGGACACTTGCAGAGTTAATAGTAATATTGACGATGAAATGGAGTCGGTCGATTATATGAAACACTCTTTCGAAAATAATGGGGTCGTTAGTTCGCCAACTGCATACATGACAGCAAAGCATAATGATATTGGTCGTTCTAGTACAAATGAATTAGTAAACAATATGAAAAAAGAAACTTTTAGAGATTTACATGGACATGTTATATACAACTATTCTATCGATTCCGATGGACATATTGTTCAGTCAGAAGATGACTGTTTGATAGTTATCGATGATCCAAGTCCCGAGGCCGTTGAAGGAATTGCGGATTTTTTCGAAGCCACAGAAATACCTAATAATAGTTCTGCTGATACAACTACAGCAAAACAAGAAAAGTCATCAACCTTTTCAAACAAAATCAACGAGTGTGGAAGTCAACCTCGAAGAAGTCTCTCATTAGCAGAACGTGATGAAATCCAGTTTTATAAACCCGGAAAATCAAACATTCGTTATAAGCCGGATAGAAACACACTATCTGACTGTAACGATTATAGTACTGAAAACAATGTGTCTGGTCAAGGTACATATGGATATCAACACTCTACGACTGCAACATCTGCAAAAAGCTATTTTTCTAAACGTGACTCGCGACCAAAAGTAGTTCAGCAAACTGATATGTGCGACACTTCCATACACAAAACTGGGAACATACCGAAAGTCATGGAACCCATTCAAAAATCAGACATCAGAAGAAATCTGTCTAGTAAAAAAACAATGGAAGAGAATTCGAACACAAAACATTCAGATGTTACAGTTCTGGAAAAGGACGACATGCAGACTTATTCATCCGATATTAATGATACCAGAGATGTTAAAGCCAGTGCTAACCAAACCAGAAAGCTAAATTTGCGAGACGCATCTGACTATAACAAGCATCTTTATGAAGTAATGGCGAAGAAAATGAAATCAGAACGTAGCCCCGTAGAAGACAGCGATTCCAGTAAACATAATAAACAGACATATGATTTGACTGAACAAAACTATGATTGGACCGATACAAAAAGGGTCAAAGAAGATCTTATTAAAGCATCTCGATCGTCGAAATTTACTGAACGAGACAGTAAAAAGAGAAGAAGCAAATCAGTTAAAAAAGCTACAACTGAACACAAAAAATTCACTACAACGGACAAAGGAAGTGGTGAGATAGGAAACCAACAACGAAAACAGAAAAAGAAAATGACACCGCAAAAGCCTTTTGGGGAAAAGAAGAATATACACACAATTTTCACAATCGGTGGAGGTGACACAAGGCAGATTAAATATATAAAAGATAACGTTGCCTGCTTTGCGGAGGATGGGTAAGACTTAGCAGAAACATCAAAATATGTGTGTGCGATTGCTCTTCAAGATTTACATAATGATCGAGCCAAGATATATGCCGTTAAATGACCTTTTAATTAATTCCTATGAATCATTTATGTTGTTATCTGAAATGATTTTGAAAAAAAAATCAACAGAGTGAATGGTGCATTCAAGTGTTTGTGTGGAATTGTGTGCGCTTGTGCGTGTGCAAAACAATAGTTATATATAGTTATTCAACAATAGAACATCTCAAACGAAGCAAATACAGATGTCATGATCAACGATGCAAGCAGATCACAAATTATAGAAGTGGATAATGCTATAGTTTTAATACTGAGCATCGACATTGAATCGAAAAACCTACCAATTTTTCAGTAAGTGTTAATGGTGATAATTGATAAGTGATAATTTGAACGAGCTTCAGAAAAGGAAAGTTATTGAGATAATTGTTTATTTTGCTTGCTTCATTTTGTTGAGTTTTTGTGAATGCAATCGTCAAATGTGTATATATCATTGTTATCCAGACAGTTTATATTTGCCTGTTCGAGCAAGATGGATTAATAATTGATTCGAATTTATATAAGACAGTGAGTGTGTTTAGAAGTCTATTCGATTATAATTATAAGTGTATTTCACCATAAGACATAATTATAATCAACTACTCAAATAATTATAATCATTCTATGGGAAGCTAATTGAAAATGAAAGATATCATCAACGGCATTTATGATTTTCCCACAATTTTGTAAGTCTTAGACAAATTATATTAATCTAGTTAAAACCAACATTTATTTTGTTTGATAAACATGATAAACAAATTGACGTTTGCTCTATCAGCGCCGAACAAGAACATTCGATGCAGATTGGGTTGACAAGTAAGAAATAAAATTATTCATTCTTGTTGATTAAAAGCAATAAAAGACAACAATTTTGATAGAGCAACGTGCTAGGAATTTCCTCAACACCTTTTAAATATCTCAAATCGGACTGAAGAAAATAAACATACAACTCCAAAATTCACAGGAAAATGTGTATAGTTCCTCTTTTTATCATTAACGTTGATACTTAATTCATTTAATAGTTAATGTTTCAATCATTTAAATTATGTACCTGTTTTTGTTGTTATTGTTTTGTTTGCCAAAGATCAACTTTACAGAAAAATGAGGTTTGTTCATTAAAATATAAAACAAATCTAATGTAACAGCTGTTACTATAGTGCAGTGTTATTAAATAAAATTCCCATAAGTATTTATACGTAAAATTGATAATTTTAAAGTACTTGTTAGAAATTTTACGTTTGAAATATTTTTGGTCAACTTTAAATACATTTATATTTTCATAAGGACGAATGTTCGGTCTTACAGTAATATATTTGCAGTAATTTCGTTCATTTGTTATGTATTTTTTACATTTCATATTGTTATATTTTGTTTTTATGAAACTGAGAGTAACGAACAAATGAAATATTATCCACTTTAAATTTATGCATTCGAGGTCGAGTTTTCAAATAGTTTAACTAAAAATAAATGTTGTTTTTTTGTAAATGTCATCATTTTGTTTGATTAGACATCAGGATTTTTGTTGTGATAATCGTGCAGTGTTTATCTGCATTTTCGTATGCTTTGTACATGTGTAAACCTCAAAAACTAATGGAAAGTGTGTGTTTTTGTTTGGGTGTATGCTTTTGTTTGTTGCTAATCAGAAACTGCACAAACCTAAATTTATAACTTAATTGAAGTGTAGAAACAAATATTGCAAAAAGTGAAAATCTTCTGTTCATTGTTGACTTAAAGTTAGTTTAAAACTGAGGATTACTTTAGTTTGCGTTTAGTTATAGAAGAAAGCAATAATGAAGCATTTATATTTCAGTTCAATTTAGAACAAAAATACAATTAATTGTGTTTATGATTATTGAACTAATCAAATATTTTAAAAATTATGTTATATTCTGTGAGATAGTTTGTACATGTAGATATGAGTATACAGTATACTCCTTTCAAATTTACATACATATTTAGATGTTCTGAAGTAGATTATTGTCAATAATTTATAGAGAAATCTTAATTCGTGAGTATTTGTTTAGTATAACAGTAGAACAATTGATTCAGAATAGCCAATCTTTATATTCTAAATAGTTGTATTTCGTAAAAAAAATTCATATGTATTTTTATATAAATTTCTTAGCTTCGATTGGCAAAGAATTGTACATGTGTACACCCAAAAAAGTGATGTTGATCGGAAAATGTCATATTTTAAAATTACAACCATATATGTGTGTCGCATCGGTCTATAAATGTGGATGTTATGTATGCTGCTTAAGTGACAAAATATAGTAACCAGACACAAGTACTTATTATATAGTGAATTCAAAAAAAAACTGATTCGACAGTTAGCGAATATATATTGTTCAGTTATTTACTCGAATATTACCGAAATTGTGTTAACACTTTATATATTTTCTGGAAACTATGTAGATAATTGTATTTATTTAGCGGAGGAAATCATTTTTCGTGGCAGAAAAGGCTAACATTTTAAAATATACGATATGTTTGGAAGAATACTGAATGCCGTCAAGATATGAATCAAGAAATGTATTGACCTGTGGAGGTTTTAACGTTTCCATACGTCCAGACTAATTAATGATCCAGTCACCAGGCAAACACTAAGAAAATATACAGAGCCAAATTGAAAAATTGACAAGATAGCATGGGACACTCCTTTCACATTAATGTTGTCTGTGAATGCAAATATCTGGAGGAATTTGATCACTAAAACGTTTATTTTGGAAGTTGTGGGGTTCAGCGTCTATTTGGTTATAAAAAGAAAAATTTAAAAAAAAATTGGTTGTGACAATTCAAGGGTTGGATTTTCTTCTTGCTTTAATTCAAAGGGAGGTAATTTACAATACGGATATTTAAGTAACTGAATCTCATTTCTTTCAGCATCAGTGGACCTTACCACAGTGTATTTCATTCCGTACATGCCATAAACTTATAAAAGTGACTGTCAAATAATATGTTTGAGATTTTAATGAAAACAAAGTTTGCTCTCATCATTATTAAGTAAAAAGGAGAGAGAACCTTGCCCTCTGTAAAAAATAACAACTTTTCAAATGTCCAGATATGTGTAAATACTACAAATAATTTTTATGATAATATATGGCATTACTGAACAATATTTTTGAATTTAAAAAGAATATAAGTTTTCATTTTTGCTCAGTATGTAAAAAATACCGTTTGCATCAGAACTCGAAAGTGCATATATATTATTTCGATAAATCAAAAGGAGATATTATATATACTAGTCATTTATTTGGTACAGGTGTGCGTATTTTGCTTTTAGATAATATACATGTCAATAACAGAGTTTCGATACAGAGTTTCGATACAAAAGGGGCTTTTTTCTTTCGCTTTCAAATATAGTGAAAAAGTTTATTAGAGCACTATTTTTACTTATAACTGGACAAAACATCTTAACGCAGTCACGAATATATTTTTACTGTAAATTCCGGCTTGCAATGATAATGTTTCCTTAAATTCATCATTTGAGAATTAAGTCTTATTTTGTCATTTGCCCTGTTTGGAACTTCTTAAAGCAATCAACACATAAAAGTATTTACTAGTGAATACTTGAAATCTGATTATTAAAATCACTTATCTGAATAATTTCGAGATACGTTACTTCCTGTAAAGTTGTCCAAGGTAACTTTGATAACTAATAATATAGATATCCTGTAACAATAATATATGAATATTTAGTGAAAAAGACTTACCGGGGTTATGTTGGCACTATTTTATTGTAGTTGATATTTCATGTTTGAAAATCAAACGAGTTTTGTGTCTATAACAGGGAAAGATATCAATGCTTAGAAAAACAAAAGCCCGTCAAAAATCAATTTGAAACAAGAAACCACAAAGTTTTGTTTTCAGAGCGGCGATGGTAGATCAACTAAAATACATATTGGTGGTGTGCTCTGATTAGGTACAAACATCTGCCTACCGTAAAAATTAAGGTCCATTCAAATGAAATACTGTTATTAGCAAATGCTGTCTTCAAATATACTCAATGAAACAATTTATTCCTTGGGTATATGCATCTACACAATGTTAATAATCAGAACAATGATATATTATGTATTAATATTCAGTTCAAGTAACAAAAGGTTTCTGTAGGCTTGACACCAATTTCATTCTCTTGTATAAAAAAGGCAAGCGGTACTTGACTGCACTCTTGAAAAAAACACAAAATTCCCAAAGTTTATTTTTTCCGATATTTACATAATTATTAGGTAGCTAATGGCACTTTCATGTTAAATGGGTAGGCACTCGATGGTCCTACTGAGACCAAAGCATCTTGAGTAAAATCAGCAAGAACCTTGATATGGCATGAGTTAAAGAAAGTGATTGAGCTTCTATGTTCTTTTTTCGAGATTTCCAAAGAAACCTTCTTAGTGTTAGAAACCCTCCATCGCCATGCAACGAACAATGTAAGCAAAGTGATCAACAGTAGATGTTAATCATGAGGAGTGCATAGTACTGTAAAATATGTTTTTAGTAGCCTTTTTGTGTTGCCTTTTCAAAGAGTGATACATAGGGATTACTTTGTTCGTTCGTCCGTCAGAAAATTTAAAGTTGGCTATAACTTTCTAATTTCTTAATATTTCTTCATCAAACTTTTAAAAATTATATTGCTATATCACAGTTTTCATGCTAAATTCTTTAGGTCAAGGTTACATTGATGGTTATGCCCCTTTTTGCACATGGATTTTGTCACGAAAACATAACATTGGCTAAAACTTTGCTATTTCTCAATTGTCTTCGTCAAAGTATATTGACAACACGATCAAATTGATACTTATTACATTCTTAAGGTCAAGCTCAACTGTGATGGAGCATTTCCCTTTTTCACTTGGATTTTGACACGAAAACTTAACGGTTGCTATAACTTTGCCATTTCTTAGCATTTCTTCATCAAATTTTCAAATTATATTGCTTATGACAACGCAGTCACGATGATGCTAAATGTTTTAAGTCAATGTCACATTTGATGAAATTATGTCCCTTTCTGAACATGGATTTTAACAAAGTACCAGAGAATGACACTTGTGTTCAACTGAACACTTATCTAGTTTTAATGTCTTTATAGATGATATATATGAATATAGTGGAGAAATAAAGATTATCTGTTTTCTTTATTCAATTTTTATATTCAATCTTCAAAAAAACTGCGAAGGAATTGAAAAGCATGTTTGTGACACAGACATGGTATATTAACATTTCAGATATTTAGCACAACTATTTGTGCGCGACAATGACTTTTCTATATATGTGATGATTGTCCTTCGCGCACAACCCAGTTAGCATTCAAATCAAATTTTCCTTCTATTTCTATATGCCGCCGATCGGAATTTGATCGCAAGGTTGGCGGCTCCATAAAGCATCTTTAACCATATGTATCTTTAAAAAATTTACATACCTGAAAAGCCACATTCAAGTTGAATCAATATATGTAATCCTTTATAAATAACGGTTTCGTTTTTTATGCAAAACTCTTTTAAACCTCCACCCATGTCAACAAATTTCGATTTCCGCGCTTCAAGTTTACCTGACTCACGACGTCACGTTTATCGATAAATAACAGAATTTAAATAGGGTCGATTTCCACCACAGTTTTGATCGTAACTGCTTGAGACGTAAAGAACAGACATCTGTAAAAAGTCAGTATGATAATGGGTCTGTGCTTGCAGTCGAATTATTGAGACTATTCAGATATTGTGACACATGAGTATGGAGTACGTCTTCTACCTGGTGTCTCTAATGGGATCTATAACTCATGTGAAGAACTAGTTTTGATTGATGTTAACTGCAATAATTGAAATTGACTGAGAAATCAAGAGCCGCTTAGCTAATGCATTTACTTGATAAAAGACCCTGTGCATAGTCAGCAGATTGTAAAAAACAGCTTTCATCATATGCCAATAAAATATCCCGGTAGATACATTCGTTTGTCTGGCTGTTATATCCACAGTTGTGAGAATTGTTTGCACCAACTTTCCTTGACCGCCATAGCTTGTGACAGTAATTAAGTTTTTCATATTATCATGTCATGTTTTGTTCGATGATTGGTCCACAAAATAGTAAGCGTTCCACAACCACACGGTACAAAATTGATTCTCAAGTACCTTGTTTACTGCTCAAGGTAAGTACATCAGCAGCGAATAAGTCTATGTATGTATATCAGTTCGTAGACTCTTTCTCCGTCGTTATCAGAAAATAAACGACTGTTGTAAACCAAAATCTAGAGGCCTCTGACTGGCTGCTGGATGACGTCTCACTCGCTCTCTGTATCTATTTTAAAATTCTCTCTCAAGCTGCTTATCAAAAAGGCTTATTGCTCATCACAATAATTCACAATAATTCATGATAAACCTTGACATGAATAAAGCATGATCGAATTAATAAGCACCATTTGTGATTATAAGTATCTTGCATGAGTGTGAGGTGAAGATAGAAAAATCTGTCACCGAGGGGGAACTGTTTTGCGGGAACGAGGCTCTGCCGAGTTCCCGCCAAAACAGTTCACCCGAGGTGACAGATTTTTCTATTTTTACCGAATGTCCCATGCAAGACACTTTTTCTTGCATACCTTTTACTGTTCATAACATTTGTGTACAATCATGTATTCAAACTAAATTTTGTTTCCTTACGCTGAAATATTGACGTTAACGTAAACCTTATTTTCTAAATGACGTCACTAACTTGAATAAATTACGTCAGATATTTAAAGACGTGACGTCACTCGTGTAGCACGCGAACGTTATCTTTTCCCTAGGGAAAAGATATAGAGGATATTTGTTTTTACCAGTGTAAGATAGAAATAATATTTCACCGAGTGAGCTCCGGAATGCGTATTTTCACGAGTGAAATATATTCCTATCTTTCACTGGTAAAAACAAATTTTCTTTTTATTTTATGCTTTTAGTGCAAAATTTGCGTGAATTTGACAGAAAAGCTGCAAGAAATGGCGCCAAAAACTGCTTGTTTATGACGTGACGTCATGACGTCAAATATACAAATTGAGCCCGTTTTCTAAACGTTCTCATATGGTATGTTATGTGCGTTTGGGTACCAACGTGAAAAAAATCGGTGAAAATAAAAATGATATTCCACTGTTTGAAAACAGTGAAATACCACTTTTATTTCACCGGGAAAATTCTATAATTCACTGAAAAGCATAAAATAAAAGATTTTCTTTCCCCGGCAAAACACGCGGAAATACTTATCCGGTATGCAAGAAAAAGATTAGAAGAAGTACAGCTAATACTTTAAAAACCAGCAACTGGAAGGTGTAAACAGCGCACTGAAAGACATGATATGAAAAACATTGTGCAGCATTTGTGCAACTCAAAGGTTTAAAATATCGCAGTAACGTTGGCATTCCAAACATGTATGGCAATAAATCAGTGACCTGGTTAAGTGGAATCAAATTGCTACCAGCAACCCAGTTGGGATAATGTTAAACATGCATCTGTAATATGACTCCAAGTTCATTGTATTTTTTAACCTAACACTAGCTGGTGTTGTTATGTACTTGTAAACATTGGGGAATACCGCCAAATTTAAACCTCTAGGAAAGATAACTGAAACTCGCTAAGGATTCTCTGGCGGTTATAGCCGCCAGACAAAATTGGTTTACTACTGTCGCTGTCTGCTGAATGTACAGACATGAGCAGTGAAACAGTCAATATCAGTTCGCTGCCAGTAAAGATCTTTTTGCTAAATGAAATCAGATTGAGTTATGATTATTGAAAACCAGTCTTCCTTATCAACAATGGCCGCCCCCAATGAAAACAAACAAAGTTCCAAGGAACAAAATCCAGCGACGTTAACTTACCTGGTTGCTTACAATGTTGCACAGCTTATGGGGTAATTTAACCATTTTAAAAATAAACACATCACATTTTAAAGAAAAAATGATATTTGCCGGATACTTGTTCTTGAAGCTCACCGGATATCTTAGACTTATAACCTCACCGGTTGACTCGCTGTTTGTAAGACACAAAACTTAGATTTTTTCATAGAAAAAACTATAAATTTCGTTGATAAGTCCTTTAAAAACAGCTTTCTCTCAAATAGTCTCGATTATTCAATTGGTATTTTTCACTTAAGGTTTGAGAAACCTGTTTTGTTACGATAAGGAAACAACGTTTGATTTCCTTAACAATTTTGTATGCGCTAACAAAATAAATGATCAGTTAAAAATCACATCTTACCTTGTTCAATCCATACATATTCTGAAAATATTCGATTTTTATTTCTTTTCTATTACTTTCGATTACACCTGTATTGGTATCATTTACTTTTTAATCACAAATCAACAGTTTTATGCACAATGTGGGCATTTGAAAACATCGCTCCTTCTTATCACCCTAAGATTTGAACAGTAGATCAAATGTGTCCGATGCTTACATATGTCACATTGTGCCCACTTTACAAACACAACACTCTGGCAGTTGACGAGCTCATCTGGTTGAAATTTCCCACATATGCAACATTTTTCATCATCATCAACATCAGAAATATCAGAAAAATCATCTTCTGAGTGTTGTTGTGTATTAAGATCAATGGGACCACCAGACTTTTGCAGGCCAGATGTAGATTAAACAGGTTTATCTGCAGAAATGTTAGATTTGGTATTTGATGATGTTTATTTGGGTTTGAAAAATGGGTTGTTTAAAGTGAGTGAAGACATATAGGTCTGCCATTTCATAAGTTAATGCCCTGGGACTTTAAATAACGATTCCGGTCGTCTAGTAAGTTTGTTGCTATTTATAGTAACACATGTAATAATGAAGGCTCATATTTTATGTTCTTTGTTAATTAATTGATTGCATAATTTATTGTCATGAGTGATTATTGCAGTTGGAGTGCCATTATGCTGGCAATGATCGGACATTTGATATCAGAGAGGGATAACAAGGGACTCTATGCCAAGGTGGCTTCTTTACTGAATATATTCCAAACAGCTGCTGTCCTTGAGGTTTGTTTCAGTGTATTCTATATTATGCAGTTAGTGTAATGACACTGGCATGTGCTACTGTGTACCTACCAAAAATTATTTTATTTTGAACTGGTTATACCTGTACATGTACCAGTATTTTGAAAATATTCTGTGCATTAAAAATCCAGAAGAAAAGCAAAGCAAAATTTAAATAAAATTGGTAAAAAGCTAAACAAAATCTACAAAATCACCTGTAATTTTCAGTACAATTTGTAAAAATAAGGTCTTGCCATTTTTTTTAACATAAATATTTTATCTAGCATTCAGAATTTGATTGTTATATCTGTTGCAAAATAACTTCATTTATATAAATTTAAGCAGAAATATTACACTGTAAACTTAAACATAATATTATGTTGAGATGCATTAAAGATAATAGCTGTTTTATATATTATATATCAGTAAAACTTCAGTTGATGATTTTACACAATAATTTATCAAACCATTTTGTTGGATCCAGTTTGGTTTCATATCATTGGATTTCCATCGGTATCCAATTCTTTATGCAGCACATGAGTTATTACATCTGATTCTTGCATGATAGTAAAATACCCTCATGAACTTTTCTGTTCAATGATAAAAACCAAGGTAATAACAGGTGTAATTGTCGATGTACCAGACTGTGCTACGGTTCTCAACCTCATTCATATTTTCAGATATTGCATTGTGCCTTTGGTTTGGTGAGATCCAATGTGGTGTTAACAGCATTTCAAGTGTTTTCCAGGGTACTGTTGACTCTGGGTGTTGCTCACAGTTTAACAGTGGTAAGATCATTACATTTCTCCATGAATAAAATAAGTGCTAAGAAGGTGCATATGCCATCTGATCTGTATCTGCACTGGTAGCTTTTAAATTCATTGCATTATTTCTAACCAAAAAGCGACTAATGTAGATCCAAATCAGATGTCCTGGAAATGCTGGCTGGTCGCCATTCAGCCAATTAGATGCTTGAGATTTGAGACTGGTTTCCAATCTCAGTTTTATGATCTTGACCCTGGATTTGTAATGGTCATGCATTCAGTACAAGTTTATTGCATGGAGTACAGGGTGAATAGCTTACAGTATAAAATTGTACGAACGAATTTCATGATTTATTGTAAAATTTTTTCATGAGTTCTTGGATTCACTTCTTTCAGTTTTCGTTTATTACATATACATACAATTATATACAGTCCAACCATTGCTAAACACCACAAGTTTAGTGTAATCAAAGACCACCTGTGGATACAAAGCACTTTTTTTTGGCCCACTAACTGATTCAAAGAACTAATCACCTGCCTTTAAAACCCACTTTTGGGTTTTCCATGAGTGGTCTTTGAGGCTGGTTTGACTGTATTTTATGGGGGCTTTGATTTTCTGGGTAAATCTGTCAATGAAATCCAGTTACATAGTGGTACATTAGAGACATTCCAGTATTGAACCAGAACTGTGAAGACAGCTTTATATTTCAGGTTCAAGATGTATTTGGTGTGACGATGTTTATATTTGCCTGGACTGTAACTGAGATCATCAGATATGCGTTCTATACATTTTCCTTAATTGGGCAAGTCCCATATGCTATACAGTGGTGCAGGTGAGTGTGGTATAGTTGTAGATGTAGGGTATAGATGGCTTTTAATTCTATGTCACTGTGGTATCATTTAATTTAGTGGGGTCTAACTTTCATGCATAGGACGCAAATAACATTTTGCGCAGACATATATTTGAGCAGTTGTATTATTCTCATATGTGAGGATATTATGTGATCATTATTCACTGTAGTTTGATATCACATTCACAGCTTAGCCCAAAATACATAAACATTAATCCTGCATGAAATATAATGATGCCACAGGTTATGTATTGTCTTAGGTTGATAGGAAATGGCCAAGATTTTTTCAATTTTAAAGAGAAGTCATAGTAATAATGGAAATTTTCAGCTTCCTATAGTATATGAAGCATATGTAGGATTAGAAATACGTGTTAATGTAATACAAAAAAAAAACTAATTTAGAAAGGTATTAAAGCAAGTCTCTGGTGAGTTTAACCTTTTACTCCCTTAATACGCCTTTTATCACAAGGGTAACAAGTGTAGATTTAGATCTGCCATCAAATCCGTGCCATCTGATTTGGATGTGCTTCTTGGTCAGAGATAAATGAACAAAATGACAGCTTATTAAATCGTTGCTTTTTTTCTGATAATTTTTGTGTTGCCCTTTTGAAGAAAAGGTGATATTAAGGGAAAACTGTCCAATCTGTTGGTCTCTTCTGCACGAAATTGTATCCTTGGCTATTACTTTGCAATTTCTTAATATTTCTTCATCAAACTTTCAAATATATTCCCAGTATTTCAGAATACATGTACTACACTGTTTTGTGATTTTTTTTCAGATACACCTTTTTCATTGTGTTATATCCCATAGGTGTCACAGTAAGTACAGTTTAAATCAGTTGAAGTGTGTCTAGAGTTGTTACACACACACACACACACACAAAAGACCACAAAGCTGTAAGGCAAAGACTGGAAAACTCAGCTCAGTTTACTGTAATTTATTTATAGAATGCTAGGGTCTGATTATGGTCAGTTTTCGACTTCTAACCTGGAGATTAGGTTGTTATGATTTCAGAATTTTATTTGATTTTAGTTTTCCTTATAAGGCCAAGAATGATTGCAGACAATCTTTAGAAAGATAGTAAACCAATATCATGTCTGAAGAGGTTTGTTGAATGGGTGTAAAGGCCAGAAGTTCTTACCATCATCATTTAAGTATAGGCCTCGATATATATTTTTCACTAAATCATTAAGAAGTTCGGTGTACAGCAAAAACATAGTTACAGTAGTCAAATTTGAATGCAGCCTATTTACTGAATTTGTATTTTGTGTTTGAATGTGCGACCTATACTTCAGTGCGGTCAATACACAAGTGATTACGGTACACCCATTTTGTCTCCATTGCAATACAGCTTTTATATGTGTTGATTATATCATAGATCCTTTTTAACTTTTATATTGTTTAAATGTTATGTAATTTTCAAAAGAATGCATTTAGAATTATAATCAGCCATGCATATACACTTGTTAAGCTTACCTGATCAATCATAAAAGTGAATTGCTTATTTAAGAAATTCAAAAAATGCTGCATCTTGTAGTGTTGGAGATTTTTTCAGTTACTCATGTTATTTTTCAGGGGGAACTGCTGACTATATGGTCTGGCCTAGACTTTGTGCAATCCTCCAAAATCTACTCCATAGAGTTACCTAATACAGTCAACATGTCATTTAGCTACTACTACTTCTTGATTGGATGTATGCTCATGTACATTCCAGGTAAGATTGTTATATTTTACCATACCAAACCATACCACTCATACTATGCCATACCATACTACCTACTCTATAGTTACCCAATTGAGCCAACATGTCATTTAGCTACTACTTCCTGATTGGATGTATGCTCATGTACATTCCAGGTACCATACCATACCACACCACTTCATACTATGCCATACCATACCATCTACCATTCTGGAGAAGTCTACTTAAGTTTGGAGCTCTCCAGTTTTGGACAGATGGAAATAATAAAATAAGTGTTTTACATAATAATTAAAATGAAAATTTCATATTGTTATCTGCTTGTTTCCGAAAATTAAAGGGAGAATCATACAGTTCAGATATACTAGGAAACTACCATCAGCACTCTGTTTTAATCTCATCATCACTGTTTAGGAAGTTATCCATTACTTTCCCTCGTGTCCAAAAGAAGACAAAACAATGTACTATTTTCAGATTTGCTCGAACTTATATTAATTTTACCATCTTTTACAGCAGTCATCACCTTTTTTTAATATACAGATTATTTTACTTTAGTATACTTAAATTTGATTTCAAAGTTTTTAAATATCAAGTGGTTTCCCAAATGCACAATAAAACTTTCTATTGAGCCCTGTTTTGGCTGAAATGATGTTAATATTTTTGTATTGCAGTGTTCCCCCAGCTCTATCTGCACATGTTAGCACAAAGAAGTAAGGTGATAGGTGGAGCTGAGAAGTCTTCATCTGTTACAACATCAGGCTCACGCCCTAAACAAGAATAATGGCTTTAAAAATGGGACAGAGACTGTGAAATCTGCACAGAGAAATAAGTGTTGACATGTACTTTATACCACAAATCAAATGTTAAACTGTTTTAACCCTTTCCTCCATAGATGGCACTGATGTGCCAGCTGATCTGGATCTACACTGGTCGCACATCCGTAAAAATGTGTATATATGGAGGAAAGGGTAAATGCTGAACAGAGACTGTGAAATCTGCACAGAGAAATAAAAGGGTTGACATGTACTTTATACCACAAATCAAATGTTTTAACTGTTTAAAGATAGTGTCTAGTTGTCATGATCATGATATGACCAAAGTTTTGACTGAAATGTGATAAACAGTAGAAACTGGCGGTGTTGAAGTTCTCAGATCCATGGATGTAAATTCGAGATTTCAAAAGTTCCATATATCCAAATCTGTGTCATTACATGATGAATGTACACTGATAGAGTTATATAATTGTCATGTTGTGGTACTGGTAGCTGTAAATGTATTAGAGATAAGATTATAAGTTCCTGAGTATAAATATACGATATACGATAGTGCTATATTATTATCATAATGTGATGAAAGTATTAAATGTCTTAGAAAACATTTTCACAAGTTATGAAACATAAATATTACAAGCTAAATTTAAATTGATTGTGTATAACACAAAACAAAATACATTTACTAAATTGGTTTTATTTTCCTACATATTTTAATATCCTTTCCGCGCCCGACCCTGTTTTATGGATGGACGTCCATCATGTATTAGAACGTGCAGAAATTTTAAGCTCCCAAAACCTGACACTGATTTCTTGTTGGACACCTGTAGCGTACAAATACTTATGTTTTTTTCATGATTTTTAAACCCATAGGGTAAATCTGCGTAAAAATATTTAAAAATTTTGGTTGATAAGCGTATGTTTGAATAAAGCATATACGCTTTTGTCCGTTATATGTATTCTACCTTTTAATGAAATTCGGAATTTTCAACATGCAGTCAAAGGACTAATAGTGTAAAAATACTGATGGATGATTCCGTGTTCTTCTAAATAGCCACCAAAGTAAGGACTTTTTAATAAAAAAAAATCCATGGGTTTCTGATGAAAAAACAAAGCCCGGTTTTGGAAACACATTTTTTTGATACATTTAAATATGTTTCGGGTGTTCTGCAATAAATCAGGTTCGGGTTTTGAGAAGTCCAAATTTTGTCACATTTAAATGTGTTATGGTTGTGGAAAGGATATAGAGATACACCGCAGCATTATAAATAGGTATGCTGTTTATTATATGTATGGAACTACTCGTACCAGTGCATTGTGTAACATTAATTTTATCTAAGTATGCAAATCATGTGTACCTCTGTTTCCACTATTTTTGTATCAGTCATTCTTATTGGATTTTGTGAAGGGATGTGTGTACATTTGATAGGCATGTTGATTATATTATTAATGAAATAAAATGACACAAATCATCTTTAAATTACAATTATTAACAACTGTTTACGTTGATTGAGTAAACATGTTACCCTTTACTTCATATAACAAGAGAACTATTTGCATTTTATCACATGTGCAACCAGTGTAGATCAAGATCATCAAGCACTTCTTTGCTGTCTGATCAGGTTCTTCTCTGTTCATTTTTTGGTCAGAAATAGCATAATAAATCAAATAGCAAACAGTGTAGATCCTGCTCAGATGGCACAAGTGTGCCAGCTGATCTGGATCTTAACTCTTTGCCCACACCAAGTTTCCAAGTTTATTAGATTTTTTCTCAGTATGTACAAACATAAACATGAGAACATATATACATAAAACAATATTCTTATTCCGATCACGGCATGTCTAATTAGTATATTTTACAAGAGGAAAACCCAAGATAGAGCGTATTTTACTTCGTTGATGACCCGTGTAAGTTGAGTGGAAAGCTCACGCTATCTACACAACTGTCACCGGTGACCTCTGTGTGTTTCAATACATGGTATGAGTATAGAATGCAGATTACATGTGTCAGATAATGAAAATGAATAATCAGTACGGTGAACAATTTGGACAATAAAGGTGTACATATTGAATGAAGAGTTGAACAAACACACATCTTTAATTTTCTTATACTTTGCTTACCGGACAAGGTTCTCACTTAAATTGTTCCACTGTTACAATATTTTCACTCCAACTTGCTTGCTGATATTACAAAGTAAATTACAGTCAACTGGTTTTAAATGACTAGTCGCCATTTCAGCAAATCAGATGCTTGAGATTTGAGACTGGTTTCCAATCTCAGCTTTATAACCTTCAGACCTGTATTATATGAAGTAAAGAGGAAGAGTTTAGTTGATTTCAAATGAAAATTAAAATTGAATTGTAAAAATTTAACTGTTATTCTGTGATTTCATTGAAATATAACTACTGGTACTGCTCAGAAATATAAGACTATCAAAGGAGTCCTCTCATAAGAAACTTTTCCTCTGGGAAAATTTACTTCATTCATTAAAATGACTTAATAGTGAGATTATATTTATCCTGTTGTATTTTGCAGTGTATCTCAGATCAAGCTAACAGTTTACCAGGCAACAAGAGCAACAACTCTTGAATGTCTAATGTTTGTGTTATGTCCCTTTCTAATCAGAATTTTGGAGACAATCAACGCCATAAGTATTACAAAATTTGACAGTGAACAGGTGGAAAGTTCAAAGTAGCTCCTTTGTGTGGACTTGGGGATTGGTTTGCTGAAGAGAGCCTGCAAGGTTTATTAGAGGTGGCGGTGATAAGTGTATCAAAAGTGATACTATCTCAAGTGTGTGACATTTAGATTGTTATTGAGAATTTAATCATCATAAGTACATGTAAAAGATCAAAAATAAAAACCAGAAAACTTTTTTTTTAGTATTTAATTATTTTTCCCTGCTACAGATGAAGTAAACCAGGCCCCAATATTGCCAAACATTGAACTGGATTTTGAACTTTACTAATTCAAGATATCATAAAATATAAGTCAAATTAAAGGCATAGCGCAATCTTACCACAGCATAATTTTTATTGAAACCTTTTAGATTTGACTCGTCTGGGTATTAAACGAGAAATATATTTTTTATTGTTGGAAAAAGATCAAACCTGTTATATAAATTCGTTGGAAATACATAAACTGCATAAATGGATTATTACTTCCTGTGTGTACAATGTGAAAGAAAGAAAATGTAAAGTGAAGTGTTGTAGCATTAAAAACTGAAGAAGGCCAATGGCCGAAACGTTTTAATAAAGAGTTTTTAAACTGGTTTTATACTTATTATCCCTGCCATAATATTTTAAAGGAAACTGCATCAACCCAACAAATGGGCATAAGCGCATAATGTGACAGTAAGAAACTATTTTAGCAGACGCATTTGTTTGCAGTAAAACCCCGCATAAAGATCACCCTTAAATTAAGACCACTTTTTAAGACCATAATATCGTTGTCTTTTTTTAACAAATTTGCACAATATTCCATCTAAAAATAAAAACCACCGAACTAATAAGACCTCATTTGCCCAGTCCCCATAGTGGCATTGTTATGGGAATTTAATGTACTAGTATTTGAGATCAAATGCTGATACTGACTTTAGTAATTATTTTTTTATCCAGGGGCTAATTGTTAGATGTGTAATGTTTTATTGTTTTGATTTTTATCTTTATTAAATAGCCATTATTTTAGGTGAAATAAACAAAATATTTTTTATGCCCCCACAAAGTGGGAGGCATATAGAGTTGCACTGATCTGTCCGTCTGTACGTACGTCCACAAATCTTGTGGCATCAACTCCTCCTTAACTATAAGGCGGATTTCTTTCAAACTTGAACAAATGATCTAGTAGAATGTTTAGATGATCTTAAAGAATGGATTTTTTCCTGCAACCATTTTATCTAGAGTTATGGCCCTTTGTTAATTTCAGTAATTAAATCTTGTGGCGTCAACTCCTCCTAAACTGTAAGGCGGATTTATTTCAAACTTGCACAGATGCTCAAGCATGATGTGCTGATGATCGTAAAGAAAGGATTTTTTCTGTGACCATTTTTACCACAGTTATGGCCCTTCGTTAATTTCAGTAATTAAATCTTGTGGCATCAACTCCTCTGCATTAACTTTCTAAGGGATTTCTTATAAATTTGCACAGATGATCAAGCAGGATGTGTAGATGATGGTAAAGAAAAGTGTTTTTCCTACTGCCATTATTACCAGAGTTATGGCCCTTTGTTTATTTCAGTAATAAAATCTTGTGGCATCGATTCCTCTTAGTCATTGAATTTTGTGGCACTTACTCCTCATTAACTAATCATGATCACTACATGTTGTTAATACCTGGTACACAATTTTGTTACGAATGTTGTTGCAGCAGTGGGGGCATCAGTGTCCTGAGGACACAGTCTAGTTTTTAATTATGAAGCAGTTAGATTTTCAATTAGATAAACAATAGACAGCACCATTTTAATGATAACTTAATGTGACAACACTTTTGAGTTTTTCTTTGTTTAAAATTCATTGTTCATTTTGGAACGGATATAAGCAACCTTAATTATAAAGGTTGACTGATTTGTTGTTTGTACGGACGTTCGGACGAGTGCACCTCTATAATATGCCTCCACTTCATGGGAGAATTAAAAGCGGAATGTAAATGGCCTAACTCAACAGCTGCAGACCTTCTTTACATGGGAGACAAGATTTAGAGTATTTAATCTTCAAAGTATTTGAGTTATCTCCCTTTGTCTGTTGGCCGCTAAATATACCAGAGTTATGAAGAAAGGAAGTTTTTGAGAAAGTTGGAAAAACGGAGTTCCTTTAATATACCACATGCTGTCTACTGCCGATCAAGGATATATCCAGCTGGTGGATGGGTGGGGCGGAGCCCGTTTACCCAGTTTAGGAACACCTGTGTGTAGTATAAACATATATATTAATTCAGTGAAGTGAATGAACCTGATAGCACTCATACGCAACATCCTGAATAGAACTAAACTTTAAGAAGAAAGAGCTTTAAATCTGAAATTTGGACCAAAAAAGTAACATCATCTTCAACAACAATAAAAACAACAACAACCACAAAATATTGAGATTATGGCTGTTAAGCGAATATAATGAATACGACGGCAGAAACTCTTTTCCTATCCTAATAATCAACTGTTCACTGCCAACACAAATGACGAATAAGTAATGTCTAATGTTAAAAATAAATTGTCCATTTTAACGTTGTTTTTTAGTCGCTGAAATCCGCAAATCTTTATGATGTATACTTGGCTTGAGCGCACATGCTGCAGATGCGCGGTATGGAAAATATTTTGCAAGCTAGTTATTGGTTTGATAAATTTTAACACTCTACTCAGTATAAACAATTTTTATTACATGGGTGACCAATTAAGATAAAGATCAGCTTTCACATCTGTGCCATAAGATCTGGATCTACAATGGTTACGTCTTGTTCAGAAATAACCTAATGAATCTAAAGACGAACATATCATATACTAATAATCAAATGTATACTACCAACACAAATGACGAATAACTGTTGTCCAATGTTTATATAAAAAAACACAGAATGTAAATATTGCCTAACTGACTAACTCAACAGCTTCAGAAAGTCATCGCTATACCTTCTTTACATGGGAGACAACTATTGATGTATTTAATCTTCATTGTATTTGAGTTGTCTCCCTTAGTCCGCTGGCCTGTAAATATCCCAGTTTTATTAAGTAGAATGGATGTGTATGAATGAGTTGGTACCACGGAATTCCTTTGATACTCCTTACTATTGTCTGCTTAGTTTTGCCCAATGCTAAAAATAAAATCGTCCATTTTCGACGTTGTTTTTGTCGCTGAAATCCAGAAACCTTTATAATAAAATCATTGTTCTATAATGCTGAGTTGCTAATAAATGTTGTTGTTATTATTGTTGTTTTGTTATAATGCTAACTTGGATTGAGCGCACATGCTGTGGATGCCCGGTATATAATATAATTGTGCATGCCAGTTCATTGACTTGATTCTTTTTAACATTACTCCATATAAACACTTGGGTGGCCAGTTTAGATCCTGATAAGTTGGCACATATGTGCCGTATGATCTGGATCTTAAATGGTTGCCTCTTGGTCAGAAATAATCTAAAGAGAATCTAAAAACGAACAGTTTAGATCCTGATCAGACGGCATAGATAAAGGCTGTGTCTATGGAGTAAATGGTTAAGGTAGCTACACGGCATAGGCCTGACATTAAGGTAGTGGCGAAACACAAAACAAGGTTTTTTGTCTGTAAAAAGTAATTAAGCGCTCGTTTGTGCACTTCTTTCGTTAAAATCCCCTTCATGTCAGGCTTGTGATGAGAAATTCCCACCAGATACTCATTTTGTTAAATCCAAGCGGTAACAGGGCCCAAGATCATTAAACTAAAGCAGGAGACCAGTATCAAATATCAAGCATCTGATTGGCTGTAAGTCTACATTTCAGCCAATCAGATGCTTGAGCTTTGAGACCCGTCTACATACTTAGTTTTATTATTTTGGGCCCATGCAGGTTTGCGAGCTTGAGCCTTCCGTATTTCAAGGATTAACAAATTATAAAGAAAGAGCCTATGTGCATGAGATAAAACGACAGTCGGGATGTTCGGCGTCTCGTCTTACTCTAAAATTACAGTCCCTACGAAACAAGCGCACACACGAGAGGCCATCCTTTCATTTGCAGAGGGTGATGCATTTATTTATAAAACACTGGGATCAACACCAGGGCCCCAGAACTTTAACTGATATTGGAAACCAGTCTCAAATCTCAAGCATCTGATTGGCTGAAATGGAGACTAGTCAGATGCTTTTGAGTTGAGACTGATCTCCTTCCTTAGTTTTAGGATCTTGGGCCTAGAATTAATATTAATCCCATTAGAGATTGTTACGTAACTTACATGTTTAAACCTTGTGGAGCTTGGAGATGGGACATGTATCTCCAGTCTGTGTTACAGATTAAAATATTCGCCCTGTTGTAACACAAATATACACATCCCGGTGTTAACTTGTTTAAAGAATAGCGGGAAGGCCATTCGTGGTTCTCCAAAATATAAGCTATTCAGTTCTCGTTCTACCTCCTACTCAGGATTACAAGCTTTTAATTTAATATTATTTTAAATAAACCACTCAAACACTGACATTGTTGAAGTTACGCCATTCCACCCGACCCCCTCTGTTCTGTGGAAAGAATCTACAAACTATGTGACTCCCCCCTAACCCAATCTCCTCCCCCTGCAAACAGACCTCTTGATCCGCACTTGACCGTTATCTGTTCTGCATATTGTTTACTTAAAGACATCGGTCATTTTGATTGACGGTCAATTGAATGTATGGAATTATGTTTGTATGATTATACAACAATAAATCGAATAGGCAAAAACATTCTTTTTTATTTGAGCGAATTGGACGTCTAGGTGTGTTGTGAATCATATATCGAATAACCAATCCAAAACTGGTTTCGACGTTCAGCAATCAAAAAATGTGCTATAATTTCTCTCACATTATCAAAGGGGCACGGTCTGGCTTAGAATCTGTCAAATGTGCACGAACTGTATGATTTTAAAATGTCCGCGGGTCTAGTTCGCGGGATTTTGCAAAAGCTGTCAAAATTGCACGAAATTTGCGCCCTTAAACTCCCGACCGCCATTTTGGGGTTTTGATAGCAAAGAAGACAAACATTTCCAGAAAATAACAAATATCTTGCTGAACTGAAAAAGAAACGGCCATGTGCTGTTTATATCTTTAAACGAAGATAAGCGGAAACTCCGCGACCAAAATTTAACACGGACACGCAATAACTGCGAAGAAATTAGTCCTGTGCTTTGACCTGGTCGCACGCTTTCATTCTCCGTAAGTTATTATTGCATGTTTTGTTTATATTTTTATGCATGCAGAAAATTTAAATATTTGAAAAATATATGTTAACACTTGCAAAAGCAAAGATAATAATAATATCGGAAGCTTTAATGTTAAATTGATAATCCGTGACCTATCACCCGCACACCTTCACAGCCCCGGTTCAGCCCTCACCCCGCCTCCCTAAATCCACCATTTTTGTCATTGAAGATGTACATTATGTGTCGGATTGCGAATCAAACCCAGGTGTCTTGCTTGATAATGCTAATTAGTCTTTCTGTCCGTACGACTGGGATGGTGTGGGGATGGTGCGTCGGTGTGGTTCCCTCTAGACCCTTGATTGATGGCTGATGAGAGTATTTGCCAAGGACATACAGTGTAATCAAGAACACATCCTACACCATCTTTCATCGAACCATGTCTATGGGTTGACGTCTCGGTCTGTTGGTGTTATTGCCCTTTTATAGCTATACTCGCTTTGATCGGTTGCATGAGGGTGCGAAGCAATGGTTGTGGTATCGATAAAGCATCTAAAAAATAAAAAAAACTGTTCAGTTTGTCCGCTGAACCAAGGTTTAATTTTGGCGGAGTTCGACACGTGTCTTGTTGATTTTGGAACTTGGGAGAAACAAATCTAATAATTCTCCTAGTCTTTTATTTTTTTGTACGTAAACTATAGAGGGCCGGGACGGTGTTGGGATGGTGCCGGTCGGGAAGGTGTTGTGATAGTGACCGCCGGGACGGTGTTGGGATGGTTCCGGCCGGGTGCCTTTTACAACCTAAATCCATGACAGACGTTTATGTTATATAATATTAGTCGTGGATTTTGTTTGTAAAAGGCACCTCGCACCATCACAACACCGTCCAGGCCCGCTATGATAAAGGCCCTATTTCGAATTTACTTGGCTATGGTAGAGATCTGTGTCAAATAAAAAAAACTAAGATTGGAAACCAGTCTATATTCTCAACATCTGATTGGCTGAAATGGAGACAATAAATTAACAAGACAAATACCCGTTATGCCAATCAGATGCTTGAGATTTGAGACTGGAATCCATTCTAAGTTTTATAATCTTGGGCCCTGAATCTATTACTGTCGGCGTGCATCTACAACGCCTACGCCTCCTCTGACGTCGAGGAGGCGGGTGAAGAATGGGGGTGGGGATAGAATAGATAAATTGGAAGTGTTTAATTCGGATGACAAGCGGTAAATGTTTAAACTTTAAATCCGTTTGCTGCGAAAAATACGTTAACCAGACTCTTAAAAACGCTAAGCTTACTTGTGTGACACGTATTAATTAAATATACTGTCTGATGCCGTCGGACCTCTTTATTACATTACTTGATGATTTTCAAAGCGCATAACCAATAGTCATGTAGAGTAATACCTGAATAAACCCAATTTTAAAGCTTTTTTGGGGGCGGGGGGATGGGTGGAGGGAGCGGGGTAAGACGATAGGAAAAAGTGGAGAAAAGTGCGAGCTTCGATGTGTGTGGTAGTGGCGTCATCATATTTCAAGGGGGGGGGGGGGGTGAATGAATCTGAACTCAAACAAACAAAATCACAGCTCTTCGAAAACGACCGGGTCATATGGTCACAGGGCTGGATGCAAGATTTCCAGAAAAGGGAGTTGTTTGGGGCATTCATATAGTAGTTTCATATAAATTTCTTTTTGTGTCAAAAATCCCCATGAAAATTAATTATTGCTGCTCAGAAAGGGGTTTTGAGCAAACTCAATAAACTACCTTTGGATCCGCCCCTGCGGTCATTATTTGAAATAGAAATCGCCCCTTGCAGTGACTAGCGATAATCAAGCATAGAAAGTGTTCATGATGGAACGTACTATTCCCTATAATAATCATAGCGCGATGCAAAGCCTCTAAACAGTAGCCACACTGAGAGTGCTCACCGATGCGATATTTGATCCTGAAGCATTTTTCAGTATTTTCATTTGACCGGGATTCTTTTGAAATGATTGTTTTGTTTACAGTAAAACACGTTGCGACTCCCGCCATTATGTCAATGAAATATACATCATGTTCTATAATTAAAATAATGCATTTTGACAGGTGCTTCCTGAGAATTCCAGTTCGGACCAGTTGGTCGTCTGCTGCAGATACCAAGCTTGGAATAAGTTTTGAAGCCGCGAAAGATTTAAAAGGTAGGAATTTTTAATTTTATTTAAAAATAATTGAAAACAAAATAGTGCAATTAGCGCAATTTAATTGGAAACAAATAATCGTTGAAAGTTTAATTGCTTTTAGTCTGTTTAGAGAAAAAACGCGATATGTTCGAACAGATTATCATGGGTTAAAGGTCTATGTCTTTAATATAAACGTGATTGTTGTCTTGAAATTCGATCAAATTTATTATGGAAAGCATTTGACATCTCATGTTCGTTCACTTGGTTGCCGACGTTTTTGTTCAAAAGGTTACTTGAAATAAATAAATGGGTCACTTGTAGGCATAAATGTGACCTACCCGTGTGTTGCATACACCTTTAACTTTTTCTTTGAAAACTCGACTAGCCCAGGAAATTTTTATCAACTTCTTCAAAGATAGTCCTACCACGGACGTTGTTAAGATTTTTTTTAATTCTCAGGATGAAAATTTGCCATATTCTACACATAAATTTTCATAAATTTCCTGAATGTTACTCCCCACTTTCTTCTAAGTATTAGTTAATAAATTCAATAGCATTAATTATTAATTTCCTACTTCCCACCACCAAGTAATGTTCATTTTTTTAAGTCCACATTCTTTTCCAAAAATACTTTAATAGGCAATTTGGCCTTTTAAAAGATAGATTGCAAAACAACAACAACAAATGAAGAATGACATCAGTTCAACAAATTGTTGAAATTTAAAAATTATCATGACTTTAAAAAAAGATTATGTTGAAATCTTGCAGAAATTTCTCAACAAATTACATCTAGACTGTCCTCGTTGATAACTCTTGGCAGCTTTTGATACATAGTAGTGCCTCTTTAATACTTTAAAAAGTTAACATATCAACATTTCTCATTAACATTTGTTTTAAACTGATAAAATGGACTTCAAAATGTATTACAAGATCCTGCATTATTTATTTCCCAGTAACCAGTGTTTGCAACTTAAGTTATAAATAAAGTATGTCATAGTAAGGCCAGAGAAAATAAATAATTAGATTCTCATCCGGATTTTGGGGAAAAAAGGGGCGGGTGGACACTTTATTTTTTATTTACAAAATACCTAAGAATAGAAGTAAAGACTAACTTCAAATTTTGAACAGAGTATGTTCCAATTTTTTTACGAATAAATTTTTTGGTGGCGGGTGGTTTTGGACAGGGGCGAGCGGGGATGAGAATCTAAATTTTTTTTCTATTGCCTAAAGGATATTCATATTTATTTTGATTTCAACATTCTTCAGAGCAGTTGGTTCAGGCATGGCTTTTTGACTGGCTTTCCATCAAGTTAAACCAATGATGTAGAAGAGGGAACGGTGATGCACCTTGATGTTTGAAGTTTGGGTATGTTTTCTCATTTTTTAACCAAATCATTTTACCATATTTTGAGTTATGCTCCTTTCAAATGACTTTACCCATTACTCCATATATACACATTTTATTTAATGTGCAAACAGTGTAGATCCAGATCAGCTGGCAATTCCATGCCATCCGTCAGGATCTGCACTGTTTGTATTTTGATTTGTTAATTAATTTGTGAGGGAACCGAACAGATCCTGATTGGACCACAGATATACTTTCTGCTCTGGATCTACACTGTCACACTTGCAATGAAATGCATATATATTGATTACAGGTTTAATAATGACATCTATGACAACAAGAATGATAACTCTTATTTGACTACTTTATGAGTGATGCCCTTTTCAAATGACTTAAATATGAAAATTAATAGTACTTATAACTAAAAGTACCTGTCTTAACTTAACACTTGGAATATATCATCTGCATTGACAATTTCATCTGTGACAACAAAAAATGGTACCTTCTATATAACCCTTTCTGCCTTATATACGCATTTTTACGCATATGCAACCAGTGTAGATCCAGATCAGCCAGCACATCTGTGCCGTCTGATCAGGATCTGAACTGGTCACAGTTCGGTCAGAAATAACCTGACTTATCAAAAAGTGAACAGTTTGGATCTTGATCAGACGACACGGGTTTGACAGCTGATCTGGATCTACACTGTTTGCCCATGCCATAAAGGTGTATCTTTGTAGAAAAGAGTTGATTTGTTTAATGCCAGTCAGCCGGCACATCTAAACTGTTTGCTCTAGCAATAAAGGTGTATCTATACAGGAAATGGTTAATAATTGTAATATTTTACTATAACATTTATGGTGTGGGCAAACAATTTAGAACCAGATCAGCTGGCACATCTGTGCCATCAGATCAGGATCTGCACTGTTCTCTTTTTGATCTATTAGGTTATTTTGTACCAAAAAAGTGTACAGTGCAGATCTTGATCAAATGGCATGGATGTACTGGGTGATCTGGATCTTCACTGGTTACAAAAGTGATATATATATATATATATATATATATATATATATATATATATATATATAATAATTATTAATAATTTGTGGAACTTAACACCATTTACCTGCTCAATGTAAAGGAAAAGACTCTTTTAAAATGATTTTTTTATGTTTGTAGATTTTCTTAGAAGAGTTCAAGTGTCAATATCCAGGACCACAGAATTCCAGAACACACATCATGTGATTGTGAATAAGTATGAGAACATTCATACTGAATTGTTACTTAGTATGAGGACATTCATACTGAATTGTTACTTAGTATGAGGACTGTCTGATTCATACTGAATTGTTACTTAGTATGAGAACATTCATACTGAATTGTTACTTAGTATGAGGACATTCATACTGAATTGTTACTTAGTATGAGGACATTCATACTGAATTGTTACTTAGTATGAGGACATTCATACTGAATTGTTACTTAGTATGAGAACATTCATACTGAATTGTTACTTAGTATGAGGACATTCATACTTAATTGTGTAAAAGTATGAGGACATTCATACTTAGTGTTGTGTTATTCATTGGAAGGACTTGCTTCAAGATAGGCAAGACCATTAGAAGTCCTGTGAGTAAAACCTGTTTAATGGGGTATTAAGATATCCTGGCATTAAGCAAATTTGACAGTTGATTTTAAGTTAATAATCATACTTATTTGAATAAATAGAACTTGTGCTATGTTAAACTGCTGAAATGTCAGAATGTCTTCTTATCCAACTAAATGGCGTCATAACCTTAAACACTGTGTAATTTGATGATATTCTGTATGCCATGTCTTTAACTTTCAGAACCCTCATCTCTGTATCCTTTTATACTAGTAAGGAAATTACCCAGTGTTGGTAGATAGATCTATAAGATATACTGTTGTTAGTTAGGCAGCACGGTCCATTGTTAACAAATAAAAGCAAACCATTGCTTGATATGCATATGCATGTTGGAAGTTGTCAGTTACTTGGTGATGTCAGCAACAAGTTGTCAGTAAATAGATGTTGGCAGATATTTGAAGTTGTCAGTTACTTGTTGATGATTGCAACACAGTTGTAAGTTACTCTTAGTTGACAAAGGTTGGAAGTTGTCAGTGACTTGGTGATGCCAGCAACAAAGTTGTCAGTTACTAGATGTTGACAAAGGTTGAGAGTTGTCAGTGACTTGGTGATGCCAGCAACAAAGTTGTCAGTTTCTAGATGTTGACAAAGGTTGAGAGTTGTCAGTGACTTGGTGATGTCAGCAACAAAGTTGTCAGTTACTAGATGTTGACAAAGGTTGAGACTTGTCAGTTACTTGGTGATGCCAGCAACAAAGTTGTCAGTTACTAGATATTGACAAATAGTGGAAGTTGTCAGTTACTTGGTGAAGTCAGCTGTGCTCAACATTAACATCAATATATGCATTTTTGGGCAGTTTAGCTGCCTTGAGAGTACAATAAATATAATATAACACACAAATGGTAAGTGAAACATGTAGAGGGGACATCCTGTATCTGGAGATGGAGACTGGAGCAGGTGGACTGGTGGGGGACCTGGCATGAAGATTGGAGGTAAGAGCTTGAACTAACACTGTTTGCGTAGTTGAATAGTTCTTGTTCATATGCCCTGAAACAAAGTCAAATATGGTACACTTGGTGCCATGGACTTTACCCCTTGAAGTGATAAATGAACTTTTGAAGTGATTCAAATAATTTTTCACATCAACACATACACACTTATTCACAAAAACTGTTGTTTGCATGCTTCTTAACAAAAGTGTCCGAAATAAAAATGAAAGTTTTAAGATACTGACTTGGTCTCATGATTATTCATTAAATGAGTGGTCTTATTTTAAGATGCCAGGGTCTTATTTTCAAGATGCCACTATGTTTTTGTGTTGGACACTTAATGCTGTATTTTATTGTTAAGGTTATGACGTCATTTAATTGTTTTGCTGCATGTTACTTTTTTTAAAAATGTCGCTCACAGATTTTAAATTAAATAAAAAATGTGTTTTCTTAAAAATCACCGAGCTATACAGACTTGAGCTGGATTTTCCAGTGGCTAATGAATCTAGAAGTTTTGGTGTAAATTATTAAATTTTTTACTAATCTTTGAGCAAGTTTATTTGTGAAGTTCTTCCATTTTGAGGCATAAATTACCAAACTGTAAACCAAGATACTAAGAAAATTACATTTCAGAAACATAGTTCTGTTGTTACAGTGAGCAGAGTTATTGACCAAGCATCTTGATAACTGGTCATTGTACACCTTAACAGAAAATTCTTTGTTAAACTATACATATACTGTAGAAGAAAGTACACTGTATGCCTGGGTGAAACCAGTTTTCTCTAGAGATGAGTTGTGGATAAAGTACACTGTATGCCTTGGTTGAAACCAGTTTTCTCTGTCGAAGAGATGGTTTGTGGATAAAGTACACCGTATGCCTTGGTTGAAACCAGTTTTCTTTAGAGATGAGTTGTGGATACTTTAGAGATGAGTTGTGGATAAAGTACACTGTATGCCTGGGTTGAAACCAGTTTTTTCTAGAGATAGGTTGTGGATAAAGTACACTGTATGCCTGGGTTGAAACCAGTTTTCTCTAAAGAAGAGATAGGATGTGAAAGAA
The DNA here is from genome assembly GCA_038501625.1 of Corbicula japonica. Taxonomy (NCBI): domain Eukaryota; kingdom Metazoa; phylum Mollusca; class Bivalvia; order Venerida; family Cyrenidae; genus Corbicula; species Corbicula japonica. Next base: position 1,524,311 of record JAZAYU010000140.1, read on the forward strand.
GTATGATATGATATGCTTGGGTTGAAACCAGCTTTAGAGATGGCTTTGGAAGAAGTTATGATGCTTTATGTCTGGGTTGAAACCAGTTTTCTCTGTGGTGGGTTTTGGAAGAATTACATGGTCTTGTGAAAATGTATCCACCAATGAATATGTCTATATTTAACCTGATCCTAGTTTAGGACAGTCATAAATCTGTCAGTCAAACCTGCATGCATTCTATTTAAATGTGGAATGAACTTCACAAATAAACAAATCACAAACACAATGCATTGCATCATTTACACACATCTCAATCACAGTTGTTGCAAAAGAGTAACATAATATTAAAGTATTTTGATGGTATTTAACTTCAGTTTTGGATGTTTGTTTTTTTTTTCACAAAATACTTCATTCCGGAGTTGAACCGGGGGCTATGATTTGCTTTAGTGTACTTTTCGGTAATTTAGAAGCAGTGTACGGTATTTTTTCTATACGGCTTTTTAATCCAGATACCAGAATGATGTTATTGTGGATATTTTATCGGTATGTATGTCTTTATGTTAAGGTTCAATTTACATTGTAAATTTTTATGTGCCACAAGCCTGAAGGATCAAGTACTAACAGTGATTGAAAAAGAATTCCCTTATTGTAACTGTCCTTAAAATTTTTGCATTATCTATCATAATGGTACTTACTTAAAATCAGATCCACATCTGTTAAGATATCATAATCAGGCATGTTGACATGTTTCTTGTTTCAAACATTCAGTCCTGATCAATTTAATGGATGCATGATGTTTATGAGTGAGCATTTTTGTTTTAGAGCAGCACTTGTTGGCACAAGAATGGAGAACTTAAGCTGAAGAAAAGGATAGGATGAAATGTAAGCTTACCGGTAAGTATATGATAGTTAAATATTTACTGAGCACATGTTTGGTTTTCTATCTTATATTTCTAATGGACTCTATCTGAGTGGTTTGCTCTATTTTTATTTGGTTGGGAGCTTAGGATATTTTATTTTATTTGGTTGCGAGCTTAGGATATTTTACGGTATTTCCTGCAAATTTTTCGGTTTGCTGTACAGTAATTTTATTGAGTTGCGTGCTTCAGAGGTTTTACGGTATTTCCAGCAAATTTCGGTTTGCTGTATTTTTATTGAGTTTTGAACTTCGGAGATTTATGGTATTTCCAGAAGATTTCAGACATTTTGAAGAAATCAGATTATTTTCAAGGTCAGTAGATGGACAAAGTTGCAAACTATTAATAATGCTGTTTACATGGTAAATTTTAATGGTACAATATTACTGGATTATATAAAACAAAAACAAAAATACTTTTTATAGAAATTATTTAACATTTGATTTAAAAAACCAAACATTTTTCAGAAGATAATGGTATCTGATTTTATAGTTTTGTTGCAATTCAAACATTTAATTTTGTTGTAGGACATTCCCTTGATACACAGTGAGTTAGTTCCCTTGAAGCACAGTTAGTTCCCTTGATTCACAGTTAGTTCCCCTGATGCACAGTTAGGTACCCAAAAAGAATGAAGAGGAAAACTGAAGAGCAATGTGGGGATTTAATGTAAGCATAATTTTCTTATAGCTTTGTTTATGGTATAAGAATGTTCTGGTAAGTCTTGTCTAGAATATAAGTTAAGGGTTCTACACGGGCTAAAATTTGTGTTAAGGAGTCCTAATTAACACTAGCCGGTGATTTAAATGATGGCGAGTTCCGTGTTTTATCGAGGAGGATCCTGCTAACATAGACTTAACTGTGCCGATGAAATTTGTTCGGAATTTTTTTTTTGCGAGTTGGAGGTTTTTATTTTGTGATGGATTGCGGGAATTAAAAAATGCAACAAAGAGGAATGCTGCCATCAAGAACAATTCAGGTAAGTTTACATAAACAGTTTACACCCTTTTTATTGTGTCTCTAAATTAAAATAAAATAATGATTGTTATAATGCGGTATTGCATATTGGCGAGTTGTTATATCTTTGGGAGCATATGAAATGTCTGTGACTCCATACAATGTTTTTCCACTGGTTAAATGGAAGCATATACAGTATCTGTGACTCCAGACAAAATTGAATCCTAATGTTTCAATTGTAAGGAAATGCAATGTTGGGGACTCCATACACAATTCTTATGGGATAAATCCCCCTGGAAACAGGGAGAAAGCCTGCCAATAAGCTTAGTGAATAATGATCATATCATATTTTTAAATGTTAATAATTTAAAATTTATCTCTCCAGTCTGAATGTTTATAATAAGTCCAAGGTTTTAATTTTTTAGTTCACAAAAAGCTCGACACAGGACATTGGATGCTTTATTTGGATCAGAACATCGCAAGATTCGAACATTACATTAATGGTGAGTAGTTAAGCATTAGTGTAGTTGGAACAGTTTGGGTGTAAGCAGTTGGGCTAAATTGGAATCATTGTTTGAATGGGAGTTAAAATGAAATTTAGTTTTCTATAGCTTGCTCATTTAGTGTTTGCACCCAGACATTCCAACGAAATAATTATTTAATTTTTTTAAATCACAGCTTTATAACTAAGTCTTCAGTCAGGTCTTTTTAAAGTATGGAAGACTATCTGAACTGTATAGATCATTAAGCTGAATTGAAAACCAGTCTCAAATCTTAAGCAGCTGATTGGTTGAATCTGAGATCATGCTCTAAAATGACCATTCAAAAGCTTGTGTTCTAAGACTGGTTTTCATGTCAGTGTTCTGATCTAGGAGGCAGGTGTTTATTCTACTAGCAAGTAAATTAACTGTTAATTTTATTAAAAAAACAGGAAGATCATTTAACTAAATTGAAGATCAGTCTCCAATCTTAAGCAGCTGACTGGTTGAATCTGAGATCAATCTCTAAAATGACCAATCTAAAGCTTGTGTTTTAAGACTGGTTTTCATGTCAGTATTTTGATCTATGAAGAAGATGTTTAGTCCATTATTGTGAAGAAATAATATTAATAAAAACCCTACCATAATTGAAAAAAGAAAGATAAATGAAAAACAGGACACACAAAAAACAACTTAAAATAACACTTAAATAAGATAAAACTTTAATAGAAAAATAAGGTAAATGCAAAACAAGAGACACAAAAAACAATTTTATATTAGACTTAAATAAAATAAAAATCAACAAGTCATTAACCAAGACGCACAAAAATAAGGCGCAAATTACAACTGAATTTCTCCATAAAATCGGTATAATATCTTGATCAACTAAAAGTCAGTTTGTGGTCTGGTAATCTCTTGACAAGAAACTGACCTCTAGAACTCGGTCGTTCCGCTGTTTTTTGCTTTTTTCTCGGATATTTGTTATCTTCTCGTGATTTTATGGCGGCCATTGTTTTCTGATGTGGACATTAAAGGCAGAGAAGGGGCATGATGTTTATCCATGTAATTTGACTACTGAAATGATGTAACCAAAATCATCATTGTTTTATTTTTCAATCGGCGATTTGTGTGAATTTATTGACTGGTAAGTGTAATGTTTCCTATGATTAATTTTTTGTAGATCTATTCAAATATTTACAAAAATTACAATCATCTTTCGTTGTAGTGTAATCATGTGTTCAGAAATTTGTCATTTTGCAGTATTTTGTTTTACTCTTGGATATTTGTTACCTTCTAGGTATTTTATGGCAGCCATTGTTTCTGAAGGGGACATTGAAGATAGAGGCAAGGCATGATGCTAATCCTTGAAATATGACTGCTGCAACAAAAAGGATCATTGTTTTTTATTTTTCAATCCATGACAAATTTCTGCTTTTATTCAGTGGCAATTGACTTTTACTTTTGTCTGGTAAGTGTATCAGCCTCTGACTGATGATCAGGTGGAGATGGTGGTGAGGCATCATGGAGCTGGTGATGAAGTGTGGTGGAGAAGGCAAAGTCATCTAAGGTAAGTGAAATTAACAACACAAGATAATGGCATAAAATTCTCTCTGCAACCTCTGATTGATGATAATCCAGCAAAGAAGTTAGCATAGCATGTCTGCAACCTCTGATTGATGATAATCCAGCACAGTAGTTAGCATAGTGTGTCTGCAACCTCTGATTGATGATAATCCAGCAAGTAGTTAGCATAGCATGTCATCAACCTCTGATTGATGATAATCCAGCAAGTAGTTAGCATAGTATGTCTGCAACCTCTGATTGATGATAATCCAGCACAGTAGTTAGCATAGTATGTCTGCAACATCTGATTGATGATAATTCAGCACAGTAGTTAGCAAAGCATGTCTGCAACCTCAGATTGATGATAATACCAGCACAGTAGTTAGCATTGTCTGTCTGTAACCTCTGATTGATGTTAATTTAGCACAGTAGTAAGCATAGTATGTCTGCAACCTCTGATTGATGATAATACCAGTACAGTAGTTAGCTAAGCATGTCTGCAACCTCTGATTGATGATAATACCAGTACAGTAGTTAGCTTAGCATGTCTGCAACCTTTTATTGATCAGGTGGAGATGATGAAGAGGTGTCATGGAGCTGGTGATGTGTGCAGGAGAGGGCAAAGTCATCTAAGATAAGTGAATTTAACAACACAAGATAATGGCATAGATTTCTTTTGCAACCTCTAATTGATGATAATCCAGCACAATAGTTAGCATAGTGTGTCTGCAACCTCTGATTGATGATAATTCAGCACAATAGTTAGCAAAGTATGCCTGCTACCTCTGATTGATGATAATCCAGCACAGTAGTTAGCATAGTATGCCTGCAACATCTGATTGATGATAATTCAGCACAGTAGTTAGTAAGTATGTCTGCAACCTCTGATTGGTAATAATCCAGCACAGTAACTTCTGATTGATGATAATTGATAATCCAGCACAGTAGTTAGCATAGTATGCCTGCAACATCTGATTGATGATAATCCAGCGCAGTAGTTAGCATAGTATGCCTGCAACCTCTGATTGATGATAATCCAGCCAGCACAGTAGTTAGCATAGTATGCCTTCAACCTCTGATTGATGAAATACAGCACAGTAGTTAGCATAGTATGCCTGGAACCTCTGATTGATGATAATCAAGCAAAGTAGTTAGCATAGTATGCCTGCAACCTCTGATTGATGATAATCCAGCACAGTAGTTAGCATGGTGGGTCTGCAACCTCTGATTGATGATAATACAGCACAGTAGATAGCGTAGTATGCCTGCAACCTCTGATCGATGATAATCTAGCAGAGTAGTTAGCATAGTGTGTATGCAACCTCTGATTGATGATAATACAGCACAGTAGATAGCATAGTATGCCTGCAACCTCTGATTGATCATAATCCAGCACAGTAGTTAGCATAGCATGTCTGCAACCTCAGATTGATGATAATCCAGCACAGTAGTTAGCATAGCATGTATGCTACATTTTATTGATGATAATCCAGCACAGTAGTTAGCATAGTATGTCTGCAATCTCAGATTGATGATAATCCAGCACAGTAGTTAGCATGTTGTGTCTGCAACCTCTGATTGATGATAATCCAGCACAGTAGTTAGCATAGTATGCCTGCAGCGTTTGATTGATGATAATCCAGCACAGTAGTTAGCATAGTATGCCTGCAACATCTGATTGATGATAATTCAGTCCAGTAGTTAGTAAGTATGTCTGCAACCTCTGATTGGTGATAATCCAGCACAGTAACCTCTGATTGATGATAATCGATAATCCAGCACAGTAGTTAGCATAGTATGCCTGCAACATCTGATTGATCATAATCCAGAAGAGTAGTTAGCATAGCATGTCTGCAACCTCAGATTGATGATAATCCAGCACAGTAGTTAGCATAGCATGTATGCTTCATTTGATTGATGATAATCCAGCACAGTAATTAGCATAGTGTGTCTGCAACATCTGATTGATGATAATCCAGCGCAGTAGTTAGCATAGTATGCCTGCAACCTCTGATTGATCATAATCCAGCACAGTAGTTAGCATAGCATGTCTGCAACCTCAGATTGATGATAATCCAGCACAGTAGTTAGCATAGTATGCCTGCAACATCTGATTGATGATAATCCAGCACAGTAGTTAGCATGGTGTGTCTGCAACCTCTGATTGATGATAATCCAGCACAGTAGTTAGCATAGTATGCCTGCAGCGTTTGATTGACGATAATCCAGCACAGTAGTTAGCATAGTATGCCTGCAACCTTTGATTGATGATAATCCAGCACAGTAGTTAGCATAGTATGCCTGCAACCTTTGATTGATGATAATCCAGCACAGTAGTTAGCATAGTGTGTCTTCAACCTCTGGTTGATGATAATCCAGCACAGTAGTAAGCATAGTGTGTCTGCTACCTTTGATTGATGATAATCCAGCACAGCAGTTAGCATTGTATGCCTGCAACCTTTGATTGATGATAATCCAGCACAGTAGTTAGCATGGTGTGTCTGCAACTTTTGATTGATGATAATCCACCACAGTTGTTAGCATAGTATGCCCGTAACCTTTGATTGATGATAATCCAGCACAGTAGTTAGCATAGTGTGTCTGCGACCTCTGATTGATGATAATCCAGCACAGTAGTAAGCATAGTGTGTCTGCTTCCTCTGATTGATGATAATCCAGCACAGTAGTTAGCATAGTATGTCTGCAACCTCAGATTGATGATAATCCAGTACATTAGTTAGCATAGTGTGTCTGCAACCTCATATTGATGATAATCAAGCACAGTAGTTAGCATAGTATGCCTGGAACCTCTGATTGAGGATAATACCAGCACAGTAGTTAGCATAGTATGCCTGCAACCTCTGATTGATGATAATCCAGCACAGTAGTAAGCATAGTGTGTCTGCAACCTCTGATTGATGATAATCCAGCACAGTAGTAAGCATAGTATGCCTGCAACCTCGGATTGATGATAATCCAGCCAGCACAGTAGTTAGCATAGCATGCCTTCAACCTATGATTGATGAAATACAGCACAGTAGTTAGCATAGTATGCCTGGAACCTCTGATTGATGATAATCAAGCAAAGTAGTTAGCATAGTATGCCTGCAACCTCTGATTGATGATAATCCAGCACAGTAGTTAGCATGGTGGGTCTGCAACCTCTGATTGATGATAATACAGCACAGTAGATAGCGTAGTATGCCTGCAACCTCTGATTGATGATAATCTAGCAGAGTAGTTAGCATAGTGTGTATGCAACCTCTGATTGATGATAATACAGCACAGTAGATAGCATAGTATGCCTGCAACCTCTGATTGATCATAATCCAGCACAGTAGTTAGCATAGCATGTCTGCAACCTCAGATTGATGATAATCCAGCACAGTAGTTAGCATAGCATGTATGCTACATTTGATTGATGATAATCCAGCACAGTAGTTAGCATAGTATGTCTGCAATCTCAGATTGATGATAATCCAGCACAGTAGTTAGCATGGTGTGTCTGCAACCTCTGATTGATGATAATCCAGCACAGTAGTTAGCATAGTATGCCTGCAGCGTTTGATTGATGATAATCCAGCACAGTAGTTAGCATAGTATGCCTGCAACATCTGATTGATGATAATTCAGTCCAGTAGTTAGTAAGTATGTCTGCAACCTCTGATTGGTGATAATCCAGCACAGTAACCTCTGATTGATGATAATGGATAATCCAGCACAGTAGTTAGCATAGTATGCCTGCAACATCTGATTGATGATAATCCAGCGCAGTAGTTAGCATAGTATGCCTGCAACCTCTGATTGATCATAATCCAGCAGAGTAGTTAGCATAGCATGTCTGCAACCTCAGATTGATGATAATCCAGCACAGTAGTTAGCATAGCATGTATGCTACATTTGATTGATGATAATCCAGCACAGTAATTAGCATAGTGTGTCTGCAACATCTGATTGATGATAATCCAGCGCAGTAGTTAGCATAGTATGCCTGCAACCTCTGATTGATCATAATCCAGCACAGTAGTTAGCATAGCATGTCTGCAACCTCAGATTGATGATAATCCAGCACAGTAGTTAGCATAGTATGCCTGCAACATCTGATTGATGATAATCCAGCGCAGTAGTTAGCATAGTATGCCTGCAACCTCTGATTGATCATAATCCAGCAGAGTAGTTAGCATAGCATGTCTGCAACCTCAGATTGATGATAATCCAGCACAGTAGTTAGCATAGCATGTATGCTTCATTTGATTGATGATAATCCAGCACAGTAATTAGCATAGTGTGTCTGCAACATCTGATTGATGATAATCCAGCGCAGTAGTCAGCATAGTATGCCTGCAACCTCTGATTGATCATAATCCAGCACAGTAGTTAGCATAGCATGTCTGCAACCTCAGATTGATGATAATCCAGCACAGTAGTTAGCATAGTATGCCTGCAACATCTGATTGATGATAATCCAGCACAGTAGTTAGCATGGTGTGACTGCAACCTCTGATTGATGATAATCCAGCACAGTAGTTAGCATAGTATGCCTGCAGCGTTTGATTGATGATAATCCAGCTCAGTAGTTAGCATAGTATGCCTGCAACCTTTGATTGATGATAATCCAGCACAGTAGTTAGCATAGTATGCCTGCAACCTTTGATTGATGATAATCCAGCACAGTAGTTAGCATAGTGTGTCTTCAACCTCTGATTGATGATAATCCAGCACAGTAGTAAGCATAGTGTGTCTGCTACCTTTGATTGATGATAATCCAGCACAGTAGTTAGCATTGTATGCCTGCAACCTTTGATTGATGATAATCCAGCACAGTAGTTAGCATGGTGTGTCTGCAACTTTTGATTGATGATAATCCAGCACAGTTGTTAGCATAGTATGCCCGTAACCTTTGATTGATGATAATCCAGCACAGTAGTTAGCATAGTGTGTCTGCGACCTCTGATTGATGATAATCCAGCACAGTAGTAAGCATAGTGTGTCTGCTTCCTCTGATTGATGATAATCCAGCACAGTAGTTAGCATAGTATGTCTGCAACCTCAGATTGATGATAATCCAGTACATTAGTTAGCATAGTGTGTCTGCAACCTCATATTGATGATAATCATGCACAGTAGTTAGCATAGTATGCCTGGAACCTCTGATTGAGGATAATACCAGCACAGTAGTTAGCATAGTATGCCTGCAACCTCTGATTGATGATAATCCAGCACAGTATTAAGCATAGTGTGTCTGCAACCTCTGATTGATGATAATCCAGCACAGTAGTAAGCATAGTATGCCTGCAACCTCGGATTGATGATAATCCAGCCAGCACAGTAGTTAGCATAGCATGCCTTCAACCTCTGATTGATGAAATACAACACAGTAGTTAGCATAGTATGCCTGGAACCTCTGATTGATGATAATCAAGCAAAGTAGTTAGCATAGTATGCCTGCAACCTCTGATTGATGATAATCCAGCACAGTAGTTAGCATGGTGGGTCTGCAACCTCTGATTGATGATAATCCAGCACAGTAGATAGCGTAGTATGCCTGCAACCTCTGATTGATGATAATCTAGCAGAGTAGTTAGCATAGTGTGTATGCAACCTCTGATTAATGATAATACAGCACAGTAGATAGCATAGTATGCCTGCAACCTCTGATTGATCATAATCCAGCACAGTAGTTAGCATAGCATGTCTGCAACCTCAGATTGATGATAATCCAGCACAGTAGTTAGCATAGCATGTATGCTACATTTGATTGATGATAATCCAGCACAGTAGTTAGCATAGTATGTCTGCAATCTCAGATTGATGATAATCCAGCACAGTAGTTAGCATGGTGTGTCTGCAACCTCTGATTGATGATAATCCAGCACAGTAGTTAGCATAGTATGCCTGCAGCGTTTGATTGATGATAATCCAGCACAGTAGTTAGCATAGTATGCCTGCAACATCTGATTGATGATAATTCAGTCCAGTAGTTAGTAAGTATGTCTGCAACCTCTGATTGGTGATAATCCAGCACAGTAACCTCTGATTGATGATAATCGATAATCCAGCACAGTAGTTAGCATAGTATGCCTGCAACATCTGATTGATGATAATCCAGCGCAGTAGTTAGCATAGTATGCCTGCAACCTCTGATTGATCATAATCCAGCAGAGTAGTTAGCATAGCATGTCTGCAACCTCAGATTGATGATAATCCAGCACAGTAGTTAGCATAGCATGTATGCTTCATTTGATTGATGATAATCCAGCACAGTGATTAGCATAGTGTGTCTGCAACATCTGATTGATGATAATCCAGCGCAGTAGTTAGCATAGTATGCCTGCAACCTCTGATTGATCATAATCCAGCACAGTAGTTAGCATAGCATGTCTGCAGCCTCAGATTGATGATAATCCAGCACAGTAGTTAGCATGGTGTGTCTGCAACCTCTGATTGATGATAATCCAGCACAGTAGTTAGCATAGTATGCCTGCAGCGTTTGATTGATGATAATCCAGCACAGTAGTTAGCATAGTATGCCTGCAACCTTTGATTGATGATAATCCAGCACAGTAGTTAGCATAGTATGCCTGCAACCTTTGATTGATGATAATCCAGCACAGTAGTTAGCATAGTGTGTCTTCAACCTCTGATTGATGATAATCCAGCACAGTAGTAAGCATAGTGTGTCTGCTACCTTTGATTGATGATAATCCAGCACAGTAGTTAGCATTGTATGCCTGCAACCTTTGATTGATGATAATCCAGCACAGTAGTTAGCATGGTTTGTCTGCAACTTTTGATTGATGATAATCCAGCACAGTTGTTAGCATAGTATGCCCGTAACCTTTGATTGATGATAATCCAGCACAGTAGTTAGCATAGTGTGTCTGCAACCTCTGATTGATGATAATCCAGCACAGTAGTAAGCATAGTGTGTCTGCTTCCTCTGATTGATGATAATCCAGCACAGTAGTTAGCATAGTATGTCTGCAACCTCAGATTGATGATAATCCAGTACATTAGTTAGCATAGTGTGTCTGCAACCTCATATTGATGATAATCAAACACAGTAGTTAGCATAGTATGCCTGGAACCTCTGATTGAGGATAATACCAGCACAGTAGTTAGCATAGTATGCCTGCGACCTCTGATTGATGATAATCCAGCACAGTAGTTAGCATAGTATGCATGCAACCTCTTATTGATGATAATACAGCACAGTAGTTAGCATAGTATGTCTGCAACCTCTGATTGATGATAATCCAGCACAGTAGTTAGCACGGTGTGTCTGCAACGTCTGATTGATGATAATCCAGCACAGTAGTAAGCATAGTATGCCTGCAGCCTTTGATTGATGATAATCCAGCACAGTAGTTAGCATGGTGTGTCTGCAACCTCTGATTGATGATAATCCAGCACAGTAGTAAGCATAGTATGCCTGCAGCCTTTGATTGATGATAATCCAGCACAGTAGTTAGCATGGTGTGTCTGCAACCTCTGATTGATGATAATCCAGCACAGTAGTTAGCATAGTATGCCTGGAGCCTTTGATTGATGATAATCCAGCACAGTAGTTAGCATAGTATGCCTGCAACCTCTGATTGATGATAATCCAGCACAGTAGTAAGCATAGTGTGTCTGCAATCTCTGATTTATGATAATCCAGCACAGTAGTAAGCATAGTATGCCTGCAACCTCGGATTGATGATAATCCAGCCAGCACAGTAGTTAGCATAGTATGCCTTCAACCTCTGATTGATGAAATACAACACAGTAGTTAGCATAGTATGCCTGGAACCTCTGATTGATGATAATCAAGCAAAGTAGTTAGCATAGTATGCCTGCAACCTCTGATTGATGATAATCCAGCACAGTAGTTAGCATGGTGTGTCTGCAACCTCTGATTGATGATAATACAGCACAGTAGATAGCATAGTATGCCTGCAACCTCTGATTGATGATAATCTAGCAGAGTAGTTAGCATAGTGTGTATGCAACATCTGATTGATGATAATACAGCACAGTAGATAGCATAGTATGCCTGCAACCTCTGATTGATGATAATCCAGCACAGTAGTTAGCATGGTGTGTCTGCAACCTCTGATTGATGAAATACAGCACAGTAGTTAGCATAGTATGCCTGCATCCTAGATGTTGAAAAGGCAAGGTGGAGGTGGTTAAGTGGCGGATGTGGTGTAGTGGTGTGGTGGAGGTGGTGAAAAGCTGTAGCAGGGATAGCAAAGATATTTGAGGTAGGTTATATTGCAGGTATCCTAGATGTTGAAGTGGCAAGGTTGACCTGGAAAAGTGGCATGGTGGAGATGGCGAAGTGGCGTGGCGGATGTGGTGAAAAGGTGTAACAGGGATGGCAAAGACATCTAAGGTAGGTTATATTGCAGGTATCCTAGATGTTGAAGTTGCAGGGTGGACCTGGAGAAGTGGCATGGAGGTGATGGCAAAGTGGCATGTTGAAGATGGCGAAATGGCATGGTGGATGTGGTAAAAAGGTTTTGCAGGGATGGCAAAGATATCTGAGGTAGGCTATATTACAGGTATCCTAGATGTTGAAGTGGCAAGGTGGAGGTGGTTAAGTGGCGTGGTGGATGTGGTAGAGTGGCTTGGTGGAACTGGAGATGAGGCATGATGGAGATGGTGGAGTGGTGGAGGTAGTGAACAGGTGTGAAAGGGATAGGAAAGACATCTGAGGTAGGTTATATTGCAGGTTTCCTAGATGTTGAAGTGGCATGTTGGACCTGGAGATGAGGCGTGATGGAGATGGCGGAGTGGTGAGGTGGAGGTGGTGAAAAGGTGTGGCAGGGATAGGAAAGACATCTGAGGTAGGTTATATTGCAGGTATCCTAGATGTTGAAGTGGCGTGGTGGACCTGGAGAAGAGGCGTGGTAGAGATGCCAAAGTGGCATGGTAGAGTTGGTGAAAAGTGGCGTGGTGCAGATGGCGAAGATGCATGGTGGAGATGGGGAAGTGGCATGGTGGAGGAGGTGAAGAGGCATGGTGAAAAGGTGTGGCAGCGATGGCCAAGACATCTGAGGTAGGTTATATTGCAGGTGTCCTTGATATGGTGAAAAGGTGTGGCAGGGATGGCAAAGATATCTGAGGAAGGTTATTTTGCAGGTATCCTAGATGTTGAAATGGCAAGGTGGAGGTGGTTAAGTGGCGTGGTGGATGTGGTGTAGTGGTGTGGTGGAGGTTGTGAAAAGGTGTATCAGGGATAGCAAAGACATCTGAGGTAGGTTATATTGTAGGTATCCTAGATGTTGAAGTGGCAAGGTTGATCTCGAGAAGTGGCATGGTGGAGATGGCGAAGTAGCGTGGCGGATGTAGTGAAAAGGTGTAGCAGGGATGGCAAAGATATCTGAGGTATGTTATTTTTCAGGTATCCTAGATGTTGAAGTGGCAAGGTTGACCTGGAGAAGTGGCATGGTAGTGATGGCAAAGTGGTGTGTTAAAGATGGCATGGTGGATGTGGTAAATAGGTTTGGCAGGGATTGCAAAGATATCTGAGGTAGGGTATATTACAGGTATCCTAGATGTTGAAGTGGCGTGGTGGACCTGGAGATGAGGCGTGATGGAGATGGTGAAGTGGTGAGGTGGATGTGGTGAAAAGGTGTGGCAGGGATGGCAAAGACATCTGAGGTAGGTTATATTGCAGGTATCCTAGATGTTGAAGTGGCGTGGTGGACCTGGAGATGAGGCGTGATGGCGATGGTGGAGTGGTGAGATGGATGTGGTGAAAAGGTGTGGCAGGGATGGCAAAGACATCTGAGGTATGTTATATTGCAGTTATCCTAGATGTTGAAGTGGCATGGTGGACCTGGAGATGAGGCATGGTGGAGTGGTGAGGTGGAGGTGGTGAAAAGGTGTGGCAGGGATAGCAAAGACATCTGAGGTAGGTTACATGTATATTGTAGGTTTCCTAGATGTTGAAGTGGCATGGTGGACCTGGAGAAGAGGCGTGGTAGAGATGCCAAAGTGGCGTGGTAGAGTTGGTGAAAAGTGGCGTGGTGCAGATGGCGAAGAGCGTGGTGGAGTTGGCGAAGTGGCGTGGTGGGGGAGGTGAAGAGGCATGGTGAAAAGGTGTGGCAGCGATGGCCAAGACATCTGAGGTAGGTTATATTGCAGGTGTCCTTGATGTGGTGAAAAGGTGTGGCAGGGATGGCAAAGATATCTGAGGTAGGTTATATTGCAGGTGTCCTTGATCTTGAAGTGGCATGTTGGACCTGGAGAAGTGGCATGGTAGAGATGGTGAAGTGGCGTGCCAGAGCTGGTGAAAAGGTGAGCGATGGCAAAGACATCTGAGTTAGGTCATATTGCAGGTGTCCTAGATGTTAAAGTGGCATGTTGGACCTGGAGAAGTGGCATGGTAGAGTTGGTGAAAAGTGGCGTGGTGCAGATGGCAAAGATGCGTGGTGGAGATGGTGAAGAGGCGTGGTGGAAATGGTGAAGAGGCATGGTGGAGATAGTGACGAGGCGTGGTGGAGATGGTGAAGAGGCGTGGTGGAGATGGTGAAGTGCTGTGGTTGAGATGGTGAAGTGGCGTGGTGGAGATGGTAAAGGCGTGGTGATGGTGAAGTGGTGTGGTGGAGATGGTGAAGAGGCGTGGTGGAGATGGTGAAGAGGCGTGGTGGAGATGGTGAAGTGGTGTGGTGGAGATGGTGAAAAGTGGCGTGGTGGAAATGGCGAAAATGCGTGGTGGAGATGGTGAAGAGGCGTGGTGGAGATGGTGAAGAGGCTTGGTGGAGATGGTGAAGAGGTGTGGTGGAGATGGTGAAGTGGTGTGGTGGAGATGGTGAAGTGGCGTGGTGGATGTGGTGAAAAGGTGTAGCAGGGATGGCAAAGACATCTAAGGGATGGGCAAAAGTGGCGTGGTGGAGATGGCGAAGATGCGTGGTGGAGATGGTGAAGAGGCGTGGTGGAGATGGTGAAGAGGCGTGGTGGAGATGGTGAAGAGGCGTGGTGGAGATGGTGAAAAGTGGCGTGGTGCAGATGGCTAAGATGCATGGTGGAGATGGTGAAGTGGCGTGGTGGAGATGGTGAAGAGGCGTGGTGGAGATGGTGAAGAGGTGTGGTGGAGATGGTGAAGTGGTGTGGTGGAGATGGTAAAGTGGCGTGGTGGATGTGGTGAAAAGGTGTAGCAGGGATGGCAAAGACATCTAAGGTAGGTTATATTGCAGGTATCCTAGATGTTGAAGTGGCAAGGTTGACCTGGAGAAGTGGCATGGTGGTGATGGCAAAGTGGCTTGTTGAAGATGGTGAAGTGGCATGGTGGATGTGGTAAAAAGGTTTGGCAGGGATGGCAAAGATATCTGTGGTAGGCTATATTGCAGGTATCCTAGATGTTGAAGTGGCAAGGTTGACCTGGAGAAGTGGCATGGTGGTGATGGCAAAGTGGTGTGTTGGACCTGGAGAAGTGGTGTGGTTGAGATGGCAAAGAGGTGTGTTGGAGATGGCAAAGTGGCATTGTGGAAGTGGCGAAAAGGTGTGGCAGCGATGGCAAAAATATCTGAGGTAGGTTATATTACAGGTATGCATGGTTGAACTGCCAAGGTGGACCTAGACAGGAGATGTGGTAAAGAAAACTTTCAAATGTGATTATTAAGACTAGTGGCAATGTTTGTAAAGCTTTTCACTGGATACCTTCATTGTATATTTTTACATGTCGTTTATCTGTCACCTGGTATTTTCCATAATCTGCCTTTACTAGGTTAATCCCGAAAGCTGCAAAACATATACACATATACAAGTTTAAATAAAATAAACTTGCCAGAAGCTGGCGACAAAGAGTTGGCTGGAAGCCAACGATACCCCTGCCTTGAGCAGATAATACTTCATGCTTGCATGTACATTTGGATGTGTTATGTTTAATCATATTACAAAATAAGTCATTTTTGCATGGATTGTCTTTTTCTGCCATTGTCATTTTTGCATGGATTGTCTTTTTCTGCCATGGTCATATTTGCATGGATTGACTTTTTCTGCCAAGGTCATTTTTGCATGGATTGTCTTTTCCTGCCATGGTCATTTTTGCATGGATTGTCTTTTTCTGTCATGGTCATTTTTGCATGGATTGTCTTTTTCTGCCATGGTCATTTTTGCATGGATTGTCTTTTTCTGTCATAACAGGGTTCATTTAGCTTTTAATACTAAAGGGAGTTTTGATTTAGTAAATCAACTTAAAACATAGTGTTCAGAAGTACTTAGTGATGTTTGGATGCAGTACTTGTAATTCACCTTTAAATGTAATGTTTAGCTAGAGTTCTGGTGAATCACCTTTAAACATTGTGTTTGACTGTTATAGTGAATCCCGTTAAAATAAAGTGCTGGTTATAGTTCTAGTGAATTGCCTTAAAGTGTGGTGTCTTGCCAGGTTTTAGTATTAGTAAATCGCCTTAATATGTGGTGTTAGGCTGTTGTACTAGTAAATTTCCTTAAAACATGGCATATTGTGATAGTACTTAAAAATTGTCTTAAAATGTGGTGTTCAGCTGTAAATCACCTTAAAACATGTTATTTGACTTGTAATTGTAAAACACCTTGGAACATTCGGTTCAGCTGTGGTTCTGATAAATTACCTTGAAACAAGATGGAGTCTGTACTAGTAAATCACCTTAAAACTGTAGGCTGTAGTCAGTTACCAGATGATATTAAAACATCAGCAAGGTATGGCTATTATGAAGAGACTATATATCAAGGTTCATTAAATGAAAAATTGTCACTTGACCATTAATCCATAGTCTGTATTACATTTAATATAAAAATAAATAATAGCATAATTGTATAATAATTAACATGCGTGCAGTTTAATATGATAGAATTTGTATATCTATATGTTCA
Source organism: Corbicula japonica (assembly GCA_038501625.1). Lineage (NCBI taxonomy): Eukaryota > Metazoa > Mollusca > Bivalvia > Venerida > Cyrenidae > Corbicula > Corbicula japonica. The sequence goes on from JAZAYU010000140.1 coordinate 1,541,049, forward strand.
TGGAGAGAAAAATACTGTCTAGTACTTATCTGTGCAAAATTTTCTAGATTTTCATATATGAAAAAGCCTGCGCAAAATTTAATGTACATGCAAGTATGAGGGGGGACCAGTAACCATGGATGTTTATTTTTATCACAATGACATAATATTATAGAATGTTTGTAATAGCTTTTATGCTCCTGTCATATATACTCCTAATACTTACAGTTAAGGATCATAAAAATGTATAGATTAAAGCTGTTATAAACTTATCTTTTTCATATATATTATTATAAGCAAGATATATAGCATTTTAAGTCTAAAATGAAACATAATTATATTATTTTATATTCTTGTCCTAGCTTCCACTTTGTTATGTATGAAGACTTCCGATTTCAAGTTCGCTTGGCAGATGTTATCACCAAAACAAGACACAGTGTTCCATGGAAGACACTTCCTCCAAATTTCCAAAGTCAAGGTAACTGTTGTGAAAATTATTTTTTCTGGCTTCGTAAAATAACTTGGTTAATGTGGTGACTGTAAAAAGACTCTAGGTCCAGGGTCAATGATCCTGTTACTAAGAACAGAATGAGTGTCCAAAAAAAAGTGAAATATGCATACCGGAAATTGCCACATTCAGAAAACACAGCCTCCCCACACAGCCAAGAAGAAGAGAAAAAGCGAACATGTTAAATAAAATGATCAATTTCAAAACAGACACCACAAACAATTAACAAAAATGAGAACGCCTCAGGAACGGTCAGTTGCAAAACAATTTGCCACCGGCGGTCTTAACCAGGTTCTTAATTCATTATGACTTAAGAAGGATTTCAAAATCAATTGCCAAAACAAGGCAATGTGCTATGCAAAATTTGGCCTCATTTGTCCAAGATCACTTTATTAGCTATAACTTTATTATGTACTAAGGATTTTCTAAATAACTTGGCTTGGTTCATGCACAAGACCCAGCCTTCTTGGTTCAAAGTCAAGCTCACTGTCACTAAAAAAGAATTTCTGGTGGTAGAATTGTTTGCATTAATATCAAGAGAACAATTTTGAAACTTATTACATTTGTCGTATGTGATGACTTTGAAACTTATTATATTTGTCATACGTGATAACCTGAGTTAAAATGTTAAGTCACATTTCAACTGGACCAGTATCACTGGTTGGATTAATCTTTGCCAGATTGTGAAGCAAATCGAGGACTACTGTATGGTTTGATAATATTTGTCTGTCTGTGCATCATCAAAAACATGAATAAAGGTGGAAGTTTTTAGTCTAAGTTTTCCAAACCCTTTTAAAAGTAGCTTTACAAATATATAGGACAAAACTTCATGTAAAAATACTTTAAAGTACTCAATTCTTCAACTTGTGCACATCTTATAACTCTTCCTAATATATTTTCTGCAGTTACCCCCTCTTTTATGCCCCCGAAAGGGAGGCATGTAGTAATCGCACCATCCGTTTGTCCATCTGTCCGAAGTGTCAGTGTGTATGCCAAGAACCATAACTCTAACTTCCATTTTGTTCAAATTATGTCCCTTTTTCGACTTCAATTTCAGGTTAAAGTTTGCGTGCAAGCTAGTTACTTTCAAACTTCTTGTACTATAGCTTTGAAACTTAAGACACTTGTTTGCCATCATGACCCTGACTATTTATGCCAAAAACTATAACGTTTTCTTTAATTTTTAATCAAATTATGGCCCTTTTCGACTTTGAATTTCTGGTTAAAGTTAGCATGCAAGCATGCAAGCTAGTTACTTTCATACTTCTTTTACTATAGCTTTGAAACTTGAGACACTTGTTCACCATCATGACCCTGACTATGTATGCCAAGAACCATATCTCTTTCTTTGATTTTTATCAAATTATTGCCCTTTTTTGACTTCGAATTTCATGTTAAAGTTTGCGTCCAAGCTAGTTACTTTCATACTTCTTGTACTATAGCTTTGAAACTTGTTCACCATCATGACCCTGACTATGTATGCCAAGAACCATAACTCTTTGATTTCTATCAAATTATTGCCCTTTTTAGACTTAGAAATTAAGGTTAAAGTTTGCGTGCAAGCTGGTGAAAGCTCATAACTTTCATTCTATTAAAACTACAACTTTAAAACTTTGTATATGTTTATTTTATCATACATCAGGTTGATGTTCAAAGGCCCATAACTCATCCTTGCTTTTGTATATTTAATTTTGCCCTTTTTCACTTCAATTTAGAATTAAGACTTAGAAATTATGGTTAAAGTTTCAATGTTATTGTTTTTCATATGTTATGCTATAGAAAAGGTTTAAAACAGATGTACTTAACATTTGTTGGTTGAAAGAGTCTAGAGGTTGTGGGGTGGGTAGGGGCATATACTATATTATACTATATTGTACTGTACTGTACTGTACTGTACTGTACTGCACTGCTCTGCACTGCACTGCACTGCACTGCACTGCACTACACTACACCACACCACACCACACCATACCAGTCCACACCACACCACACACACCACACCACACCACACCACACCACACCACACCATACCATACTTAATCTACTGTACTGTACCCCCCACCATCCCCCAGCACCACCACATACCACCACCACTAACAACAACAACACCAACAACAACACCAGTAACACCACCACCACCACCAACACACCCAACAACACAACCAACACCAACAACAACACAAATAACAACACCACCACCACCAACAACAACACTATCACCAACAACAACACCACCAACAACAACACTGCCAACAACATCAACAACAACACCACCACCAACAACATCAACACCACCACCAACACCACCACCACCAACAACAACATCATCAACAACACCACCACCAACAACAACACCAGCAACAACACCGCCAACAACACCAACAACAACACCACCAACAACAACACCACCACTAACAACACCACCAACAACAACATCAACACCACCTCCAACAACAACACCATCAACAACACCACCACCAACAACAATACCATCAACAACAACACCAACAATAACACCAAAAACACCACCACCAACAACAACACCACCACTAACAACACCACCAACAACAACATCAACACCACCACCAACCACACCAACAACACCACCAACAACAACACCAACAATAACAACACCAAACACAACAACACCACCACAAACAACAACACCGACAACAACACCACCACCACCAACAACAACAACAACACCACCACCAACAACACCAACACCAACGACACCAAAACCACCAACAACAACACCATCACTACCAACACAAACAACAACACCAACAACAACAACACCAACAACAGCAACAACACCAACAGCAACACCACCACCAACAACAGCAACCAGCATACCATACTATACTACACCACACCACTATAGGTGGGCAGGGATAGTGGGTTGATGTGTGTTTGATCAGGGGTGTATGGGTTGGGTTGTGTAAACCCTCTAAAAAACCTACAAGAATAAATTAAGTGTAATTTATTGATTTCCTAACTTGGATTAAGATTGATGTGTGTGTGTTCTGGGTGTCATAAACTCCTGAATCACTGCCCAGTTTAAATGAAGCCCAGTTTAAAATTTGCTTAAATATGTCTGACTTTTCGAATAGTCGAGCATGCAGTCGTTTCCCACTGGCTCTTGTTAATCTTTGAATTTTCTAAAAAATATGTAATACTTAACTATAACTTGTTTATTACTCGAGATACTTACTACAGACTTTAAACAAATGATCCTTTTCATCTTTCTCATTATATGCAGTATTCTTCATCTCTTCCACAGGCATAATTTTTATTACATATATATACCAGTTTGTTTTCAAAACTGCATTTTGGGGGCATATGTCAATTTTCAGTGACAGCTCTTGTTTGTACGAAGTGTTTTGTAGTTATTGTGCTTAGTGTCAAAATTTTCTCTCTAGAATTCAAAAGGCTTTTTCATTCTCCTTATCATTTGGCTCTATGCACAAATATAACTGACCACTTGCTGCTTCAACACATGTATGTGCCATAATCACAACTTTGGAGTTATTTCCCTTTGATAGTTTGTAAATAACTTTTAACTACTGTGATTATTTTTCAAAATTAAAAAACAATCACCAGGTTATAATGAACCAATATGTTTATTTGCCTTAAATAAGACTGTGTTAGTTGGTTGAGCAGTTTTATCATTTATATCAGGTTTCTAAATAATATGTTAGAAATATCTTGAGGGGTGTCATCCCACTTCAAAATGGTGTTTCAGAGATTGAAAACTTCAGCCAGAATTCCAGAGAAATTTGTTTTCAATTGCAAGTTTCAGACAATTCAATTCAATTAAAACCGGGAATTCTGGATAAAATTCTGAAGTTTGGTTGGCTAGCATAAGTACAGACGTATCTTTTTATGATAGTCATCTCCCAAGTAACTTTTGTGTCGCCTGACTAGGCGACATATAGGGATTACTTTGTCGGCAGCGGCGGTGTTAGCGTCTGCTTCCGGATTTCCTTGTCCGGAGCCTTACTTTGTCAACGTAGGTCAAAATGACTCCAAACTTGGTATGCATGTTTCTGTCAATGACTCGAAGTGCATTGCACAAGAACCATTACTCTACCTTGTTATGTTTTTGAATTATTCCCCTTTGATTGATTTTTATAGAGCATTTCCTGTCTGGAGCGTAACTTTGTCACCATAGATTCAAATGACTCCAAACTTGGTATGCATGTTTCTGGCAATGACTCGAAGTGCAGTGCATAAGAACTGTAACTCTACCTTGTTCCAGTTTTGAATTATTCCCCTTTGATTGATTTTTAAGGGTGCATTTCTTAATGAGAGATGATGTTCCTTTTGATCTGGATCTTAACTGTAAGCCCAAGCAATAAAGGCATATCTATGAATTAAAGGGTTAAAACAACACAGATCCATCTTGTTTTTAAAGAAGCAAAACACAATCAAAACAATATTCAAAAATGCTTTCATGGTGTATATGATCTGTGAAAGTACTTTGCATCAGCATCCGTTAATTCACTTTGGTACATAACTTTGAAACTACTTTAGGTATCACATTGAAACTTTAAATATATATTTACCATCAAAATATACATCATTGCCAGCAAGACCCTTAACTCTGCTACCAATATTTTTCAAGTTATGTCCCCTTTTCAATTAAATTTTGTGTTTACCAAAATATGCACTTGGGCCATGACTTTGAAACTACTTGAGATATCAACTTCAAACTTGGAGTATATATTCAACATCAAAATCTACATCATTCCAACAAGACCCATAACTCTTCTACCAATATTTTTCATTCAAGTTATGTCCCTTTTTCACTAAAAATTTGCTGAACCAAAATATGCAATTGGCCCATAACTTTGAAATTACTTAAGATAACAACTTGAAACTTGAAATTTATATTCACTATCAAACTCTACATCATTACCAACAAGAAACAAAACTCTGCTACGAAATATTTTTTCAAAGTATACCCCTTTTCACTTTTTTTTGTGTTCACCAATGTGTGCAATTCGCCTATAACCTACCTTGTAACTACATATTCACCATCAAAGTCTACATCATTACCAACAAGAACTCTTCTACCAATATTTTTTTTCAAGTTATGCCCCTTTTTAATAATGTTTAAACCAAAATATGAACTTGGTCCATAATTTTGAAACTAATTGAGATATTACCATTAAACATGGAATATGTATTCACCATAAAAATCTACATCATTATGGTCAAGACCCATAACTCTGCTACCATTATGAGTCAAGTTATGCCCCCTTTACACTTAGATTAAGGTTCACCAAAATATGCAATTGGTCCATAACCTTGAAACTACTTGAGATATTACTTTGAAGTTTGGAATATATATTCTTCATCAGTATCTACACCATTATCAACATGACTCATAACTTTACCGGAAATAGTTTTCAAGTTATGCCCCTTTTGCACTTAGTTGTTGCATTAAAATAAGCATTTTGTCCGTAACGTTGAAACAACATGAGATATCGACTTGAAACTAGGAATATATAGTCACTATCATAATCGTCACCATTTCCACCAAGACCAACAACTCTAATACATTTTTAAGTAATGCCCCTTTTTCACTGAAATCTTGTGTTAAAGTGTTTATGCATTTGTGACATAACTTTGTAGCTAATACAGATATCAACTTCAAACTTGCGAGTATTTATCAAATCAATTTATTGATGACTGTATAGCTTATTATGGATATATAGGATATTTGTTTTCATCAGTGTACGATAGAAATATCTTTCACAAAGTGAACTCTGGAATTCGTTTTTTTGCCGTCTGCGAAAAAGAATGCATTAAATGGAGCCCCTCCCCCATAAAACAATAAAAGACGTATGTCGTTACCTTATAATGTCATATAACCAAACTTGAACCCGTTTTCTAAACGTTATTGTTCAAAATAAGTACAAGTATCAACGTAAAAAGCAGTGAAAATAAAGTTGATATTCCGCGGTTTGATAACAGTGAAATACATGTACAACGTTTATTTTACCGAGAAAATTAAATTCTATTATTCTCCGGAAAGCATAAAATTAAAGAAGACAGTCGTGGCATACACTGTTAAAAAATGTCTAAGTATGATCTTAAGGTAGATATGGACATTTTTTTTCTGCTGATCAATACACATCATGACAATTTGAGGGTTATCAAAATATTGCAAATTTTTGCCGATTTTCTTTTAATTTAAATTAATTTGTTTGCAAAACTGTCACCGGAGCTTAGCATGACACTTTCCTCGTTTCACCTCTGTGGCAAAAATGGTTCGTCTTCGTTGTGGTACCTTCCTTAGAAGATTAAAGGGTACATACTCGCCAACATCGACTCTTCTGGCAGTCTATGTTTTTTCCAAGTTTGAGTATCCGATTTTAGACGTCATTTATGTTTTGCAGAATTTGCCAATGTTAACATTTAATGCCTTTTAAAATAAATAAACATAATAACAAATCATTATTAAAGTTAAGCGTTTTCCAACGAAATGGTTTTGGCAAATGAAGTATGTTGGTAACCTTTATAGCTTGAATGTAGGGGTGTAGATGGTTAAGTGCGCTGAACTCTGTAGGAAAATTATATAATACATGAAATATTGCTTTTTGTCTAGGATAAGATAACAGATTCAACCGTTGGTATTCGACGATGCTGAATTCCCACTACAGCTGCGGAACGTTATACGGTGTGTGAGATTTATTGTCAACATAAATAAAAACATTGTAGTTAAGTGTTTTTTGTTCTGATAGAATATCTAAATTAAAACAAATGTTGAAGCAAATTTTATTTAATTTAACTTTTACTAAGGAGTGGATGCTTTGTAGTTCCACTGATTGAACCAGAAAGCTTATAGTTGTCTTCATTACCGATCCCAGTCCGGAACGTAATTCACGAGCACTTGTACCGTACATTTAACTAGAGGTAGAAAACAGCGAAATTAAAGATCGTTATATATGACTTAGAACACACATAAATATAAAAAAGTGAGATAATATCTTCAGGTGGTGGGGTTGGGGAACTGATGTTTATTACGCAGAATTTGTTTCCACATGTAGCAGTAGGCAGTCGTCTTTTTAGACACAAAATTGATCCTTAGTTTCGCAATTTAGTCAGTATGTGCAACAATTATAACTTAGTGTAAACATATTTACCAACAATTTTAATATTATTGTTAAAAATATAAAATATAAATTCGTCAAACTGTAAAATCATAATTATAAGCCTGATCAGCTGTCGCCAATACAAAATTATAATGAAAATCCTAGATTAAGATGACGAAAGGTTAAACGAGAACCAGTAGAACTTATATATTTTTCGACTTTAAATAACACTTTGTGTGTGGCATTATGATTGAATTTCTGTTGCATGTGATTGTGCATTTTTCTTATGCGACATTTGCTGCTGAAGAAGTTAGCTTTATCGTAATTTGCAATACGTGCAAGAGAAAACAGTAAAACACAATTCTTAACTATGTTATTATTTCATATATTTATTAATTAAGCGGCATATTCGATAACTCGATATTCGATTACAACATTAATTTTGTGAGTGAATGTTCATACGTTAGTAACGCTACTTTATCACTCGTATGTTGACAGTGTTCAAGAATATTACACCATATAAACTTTGTTTACAGATGTTCTACAGTTTTAGATATAAATTTTGAATAAAATAATCTTCCAAACGGGAAGTCAGTTAGAAATCTATTTAAAATTATCACTCTTCATTTTCGAATTTTCGAACGCCTTTTCCTTTTCAAGAAAAGTACAGAATTCTGTATTTTTGTTGAAAAAGAACAGGCGTTCGAATTTCTTTATTTTTCCTTAAAAGGACAGGCGTTCAAAAATTCGAAAAAAAATACGATACATTTTGATATTTGAAAATATTTTCATCCAGATCGGTGACCAGGCAATTAAAACATATTACATGTATGCATTTTTGTTTTATTTCAGAGGATGTTTGTATCCAAACGATGGCCAAACAAAATGAGCGATCACGTCGGAGTTCAGTCAGTCGTGGTCCTACCGACGAGAAAATAATACCTTCTTTTGGGATTTTGTGCATGTACAGGTTGTCTTCCTTGCACAAATTGGAACACAGTGGGGTTTATTGACTTTTCGTTTTAAAAAAAAATACAGAAGAAACATCAGTGATATAAGAAACTTTTTTGGTATTTAATTAAAAGTATATGGGATCTGTCTAGTATGTTATAGTTTGTTTGAAATATGCAGAAACCTTTCATTTAATAATGTTTATAATTTTGGACCTAGCTCTATCGCGGTATATTCTCCGTAACTCTGAGCCTAAAGGAAGAAAGGAAAGAGTTATTCCTAGAGTCCAATGCCCTATTAGACTCACCGAAACTCTACACATTTACATGTATATTCTTTGCAATTTAATTCTCAAAATATTTTTTTGCTGGAGCCTATCCTGGATAAACCTTTAAAATATTTAAAGCATGATGCTCCATAAGTTACATTACGTACATAAAGCTTTGTACGTTTGAGTACTTCCGAGCCTGAGCATTGTACGTTTAAGTACTTCCGAGCCTTAGTAATATACGTTTGAGTACATCTGAGCCTTACGTATACGTTTGAGTACTTCCGAGCCTTAGTATTGTATATTTGAGTACTTCGGAGCTTTAGCATTGTACGTTTGAGTACATCTGAGCCTTAAGGCTTGTACGTTCGAGTACTTTCGAGCATTAAGCATTGTACGTTTGAGTAATTCTTAGCCTTAAGAAATGTACGTTTGAGTACATCTGAGTAAAAGCAGTGTTCGTTTGAGTACATCTAAGCCTTAAGCATTGTACGTTTGATTACTTTTGAGCATTACCATTGTATGTTTGAGTACACCTGAGCCTTAGAATTGTACGTTTTCTTATACTTATTTGTCTCTTCTATGGATAAAGACAACCAGGCCCCAACATTGCCAAACATTTACTGGAGTTTTAACTACCCGGTACTCTAATTGTATAAAAAAAATACTGACAATTTTTAGTTCTCATTATATTGGAGCCAGGCCCCATAAAACTGTGAATTGAAACCAGTCTCAAATCTCAAGCACCTGATTGGCTGAAATGCGGACCAGTCTGGCCATTTCAGCCAATCAGATGCTTGAGATTTGAGACTGATTTCAAATTTCAGTTTTATAATCATTCTGCACAGGTCTCAAAGTTATTTGCAAATTTGTTATAATTTCACCTCAAAAAATAGTCCACCTCACTGTTAATACCAACTTTGCCAGTGCTAACGGTGGTCGTTATAGCGGGGGTTTCACTGTTCTCGTATTTTGATCCAAGTCTGATACAAACTTTCATAATTATTTTTACATCTTGGGGCAAAAACTTTATCTTCAATTATTTTGATTTTAAATTTTTAATTTATATTTAAATGTGCCCAGTTCAAATGGTGGTTGCTATAGCCGGATTTCACTGTTCTAGTATTTGGGGTCGAAGTCTGATAAATTTTCCTAATTATTTTTATATCTTGATGCATAAAGTTAAACCTGTTATATATAATTATTTTGATTTTAATTCATATATTTAAATGTGCCAAGTCCCAATGTAGTGTCAGTAAGGTTGTATTTGAGATCCAAAAGTGATAAAAATTTTCGTAATTATCTTAATATCTTGAGGCGAAGCCTTAAACCTTTTATGTTTAATTATTTTAATTAAATTTATATTCAAACGTCGTTCTTTTTGCTAACTTAAACAAAAGAAC
>JAZAYU010000141.1:0-182703 GCA_038501625.1 Corbicula japonica
TTTAAATAAATTGGCTGGTTTGGGGTTTCCTGCTGTAAAAACATGCAACAAAACGTTCTACCATTTCCCTATTTTGCAGTGGTGTTTCAACATGCCGTTAAAAGAATAAAGTTTGTGAAGTTTCGTCAAAAAAGCATCACCTGTTAAAAACGTTTCCAAAATAATGGTCAAAAGTTCGTGACAGTTTTAAAATCAAATTTGTTTAGACCAGAAGATTACAGAAAGCTGGAAAATAGACAAGTTTTAGTGTTGATTAAATGATAGGTGCATTTATTGGGCATCGACTAGGGAAACAATAAGCATATTATACTTCAAGCAATCAAAATTTATGCCTTTAAGTCAAGCATGGTAAATAAGACAAAAACATTTAAGAAATCAATGCATCATTGCTTTCTTAATTTATGTGGCTTTTAATACATGTAATACAAAATAAATTTACTGTGTATCGTTTAGTTCAATGTTTCTAGATTCAACAATTATAATATTATCACCTCTGAAATCACATTTGACTTCAGCTCCCTTGAGAAAATATCAGCTAAATTTGTCAGGAGTCTGACATCATGCACACTTTGCAATATTCTGTAAACATATCTCATACATAAATACTGGGGCATGTATTTACTGGAAGTATGAGTCATGTTTTGCTAATGTGTGATAATCAAGAATAACAACTGAGTACACAGCACATATGAGTTGGTCAGGAGTGTGACGCAATTTTTAAAAAATATTATGTATTTTTCGATCATTGTGCGATACCTCATCCTCTGAAGAACTTATTGTTGATGCTTCAACATGTATGTTTAAGAATGCACATTTAAATAATAAGAAACAATTATAAGTGAATTTTAAGCACATAAATTAATGTTATTGTTATTTATTTAAAATAATAAAATAAAGCTTCATATATTAAAAACTTCAAAAAAACTATTCTGGCACATATGAGGGGCACTTGATTGATTTTGTTCCCCGAAAAGACTGTACAAACATATGGGGTAACCAGTTTTGACTTTAAATAAACTTAATTTTTATGAAAAGATAAAAATATTTTTATTTATGTTAATATTGAGTTGCGTTCCAACCGGGATAGGCGGCGTTAGCAGTAATAATTATTCCCATTACTGCCCAAGAACAGGCTCAATCAAACCGAGACGGCAAAAATTTCTTATTTTTCGTGGTTTGTGGCTTTCAAATTAACTCCATTGTCATCTATTTCAGTTCTGTACTCACTTTGAGTATGCAGTTAGATTTTAATGACATTATTTTTTACTAGTTTTTCACTTTTCTAGCCATATTTTTTTAAAAGCCCGTTGTTTACAATAACTCTAATCCTTACCATTTTATAGTTGAATCATTTAAAAATAGCTTTTAAATAGTATAAATGCCATTAAAATAAATGTATTAATCACATAACGTAAGTTACTGTAAGCTTATTTTTACTAAGTTATAGTAAGTGCATATTAAGTGAAGCTTTTTACAATTGAGAAACCTTTAGGGTAGCGAAGTGATCGTGGTTTCTTAATTGTCAAAGCTTCACTTAACGTATCTTAAATAACTTAGTGATCACCACAATTTAACCTTACAACTATGAGACATGACGTCATTATATCATGAATATTCAGTACTTAACAGACACTTGATTATAAAGTGGTTAAAGCCTGCAGTTGTAACAGATAAGAGGCACAGAATATTTGAAATACTGGCTCAGTGATATGGAAAATTGTGGTGAACACTTAAGTGTTATTCAATTAGTTTTAATAATTGCAACCTGCTTATATACAAGACTTATTCACTTTTTTCATGATCCGCAGAAATATAGTATAGTCCTGTAAGAATGAGTTCTATTGATCTGTCTTGGTGATTACAAAGTATAATACTCAAAATTGATGAGGGCCCGTTTCGTAGTATGAAGTTTTCCCGCATACTAGGTAGTTTTACACTCATTTTTCAGCTTAATTGGTCATCTCAGATAACTAGATAACTAATTCACCGGTTTTATTAATAGACAATACAAGCAAAACTTAGTGAATAGTAAATTGTTCAAAATGATAAACAAAACAAAAATAATAACAGACTACAAAAGTGAAACTATTCGAATTTTGAGTAGTATAAATTTAAGCAATGAGAACTTTAACTTCACATAACTGCAGAGGTACATCGAAATACATGCGTTTTATTCTCAGTGCTTTTCCGTAGATCAGCTGCTCACAGTTGAACTTTTTCGGAGCTGTTATTGCCTCACCGGTGTATGTGTTGCAAAGCGTTCCATTCATCGTCGTGTCCTTCGCGTTATCGAAAGTATCGTGAATCGATATGGTAAAATTTGTGTTTCTCAAGGTAGCTATAATAAATGAGTAGATCAGGCATAAAATTATTATAAAACACAAGAAATAGCAGTAAAGCTGTTCAAATCGTATAATGTGTTTTTCTGTCTGTCTGTTTGTTTTATGAGTACATTAGGTCAGTCTAAAGCAATACAAGTTTTTTAAAATAGTTTTTAATGATTAAGAGTGACAACATAAACAATTACAGCAGATCTTCCCTAACTAAACTGAGACCAGCTGGAAAGCAATGAAATTAAAATAAAGTTCATAAATCATTCATATTGTATTAAACTGAAAATACCATATTAAAGGTTCCATGTCTAAAGTCGTATACAAACACATTAAAATTTGTTACTGTTTACTTGTGTAAATACTGATTGTGGTCAACCATTGGAACAACCTACCACCTACTGTTGCCCTCCTCCCTACCTTAGAGCAGTTCAGTGCAGCTATATCTAGCATTGAACATGTCTCGCCCTAGTTGTACAGCCCCCTGATTTTTAACACTTTTAAACATTGTTTTAACTTCTTTTTAACTACTCTTTTAACCTTCTTGCGATTTTGACACGCAACCATGTCTACGTCCCCGTAGATTTCTTTATATACTAAGTGCCAATGATAAAGGCAACACTATTTTTTGGAATATTTTTGATGTGTGTTATAGTTAAATACATGTAAATTGGCAAAGGTAAACATATTTTAAAATCAAAAAGTAACCTATCGATACATTTATTGTCCACTGAATTATTAAACTTTCTCTCCTACAGTTAACCCGTATAAACGCATGAAAGTTTCGTTTTGGCATGTAGACATGCATGAATAACCTAAAACTAAATCCATTTGTTAATCTTTACTTACGGCAGCACAAATCCTATCTTAAGTTTTCAAGTTTTACTCTATACCAATGTAAAAATGACAAGACTTTTAAATAACAAGGACATACGGTTTTGGGCATGATCCAATGGGGTATGTCTCGACGTGAAATTCCTCGTCAAATGCATTGTTCGCCGTCGTCAATAACTCTCTTGGTCCAACGACATCTTATTCATTTTAAAACACATCTATTTTTCCGAATTTATTAAACTTTTACACGCATTAAAAAATTCCAAAAAGTTTAGTGTTGCTTTCAACAGCACTCAGTATATGATTTTAATTCCTAAAACAATTAATGATTATTTATAATTATTTGTATTGTTTTATATAGTTATTTTAATATCCCGGACTTTATAACTTCGATCTTGTTCAATTAGCCCTAGGATATTACTTATGTTCAGAAACCTTTGCAAACCGGTTTCCTGTACCGTGGTTTGAAGTGGTTTCAGTATAAAACAGCAAATTATTATCAAACACAATATGGTAAATATAGCATTAGACAAAACTTTTAACTTACAAACATCTCCGTCGTTTCGAAAGTAAATAAAAACAGCTGCAACTGAGCCAGGGTATTGAAATTCCATGGCCCATGCTCCATAATCATGAGTTGTATGCGCACATACGCATGCATAGCCTTCGTACAGATTGTGTCCCAGTTTTCCATCGATTGCGTTTCTTGCGTTACATTTGCCGTGGGTACTTGATTGCCATGCGTTGGTTCCTGTCACTTCTTTTAGATCTGATACAAAATAACATTATTTATTACATTCCCTATAACTACTTGATTGCCATGCGCTGGTCCCTCACACTTCTTTTAAATCTGACACATATAGCATATAACATTATTTATTAAATTTAGAAGTATTAGATTGCCCTATATACAAAGACCTGACCATTGAGAATGAACCCTTTATACTAGAAGAATACCGGAAGGCTAAACGCGAACTTAGAGTAGGAAAGAACTGTGTAGAAGATGGGATAGAGCCTGAAGTTCTAAAACGGGTACCAACTGATGTGTTCATCCTGAACATTATCAACAAGGCCTACACTGGTCATGAATTACCAGCACAGTGGACTACCTCTAACAAAGTACCAATCCCTAAGTCAGGGGACCTTACCATGACAGAATTACAGGGGAACTAGCCTCAGTTAAGTGGTAGCAAAAGTGTTCAACAGAATGCTTCCGGACAGGATTCGCCCTGTACTAGATCCTCTTTTCATTACCAATAAGAATGGCTTCAGGCAGAGAAAGAGAACTGTGCAACATGTCCAAGCACTAAGGCGTATGATTGAAGGTGTTAAGAGAAAGCACCTGCCAGCTGTCATAACATTCATGGGCTTCAAGAAGGCTTTTGATTCTATCTACAGATGCAAGATGATGAGGATCCTAGATTCTTATGGAATTCCAGGACCAATACTGCGTGTAATCAGTGCAACATATGCAAACACAATTGCCAACGTCCTGTCAGAGGTGGTGAGACTGTTAAAGGACTACTTATATATCCAGTGATCGGGGGATAAAATGCGAAATTCGGTTGAATATATAAATTACAGACTATAAACACATACATTTACATTTTGACAGAACCGTTTCCAAAACTACATGTACCAGGCGTGTTACAAAAGAGGCCCGCTACCTCTTCATTATTTTCCTAGACTACAGTCTCAGGAGAGTAACAGAAGGGAGGGCAGAGCAACTTGGTTTCACTTTCACGCCGCAGGAAAGTAGAAGAGTTGGTCCAATCGTGAAGACAGACTGCAGATGACATTGCTTTGGTTTCCAATCTTGCGGAATAGCCCAGAAGCTAATGCACAGAGTTAAAAGGAAATGCAGGAAAGTGGGACTAAGGCTCAATGCGAAGAAGACAGAGATCATGGATTTCAACATGGACCAAGTGGAGGTAGAAACCCTGGATGGGTCAGTATTAATCTTAACCGAGGACTTCGAGTACCTTGGTTTCTGCATAGGATCGACAGAAAAGGACATCAAAGGAAGAAAGGCCGTGTGATGACGAGCACTACATTCTTTGAAAAAAAGTCTGGAAGTAATCCAAGCCAAGAGCTCGTCTATTTCTTGCGACAGTAGAGGGTATACTCATTTATGGCTGCGAGGAATGGACACTATCTACAAAAGAAGAAACCAGCCTAAATGGATGCTACATCCGTATGTTAATAATGGCAATGAAGGTGTCATGGAGAGACAAAGTCAGAAATGTGATCCATTATTGCAAGTTACCAAACGTGACGGACATGAACAGGAAAAGGAGGCTCGAACTAGCAAGCCACTGTACCCGACACATCAAGCTTGAAGTAAGCGATCTAGGAACCAATCCAGGGAAAGGTAAGCAGGAGAGACAGAAACTGACATCCGTCGATATGCTTAGGAGGGACACTGGACCCGAATCAACTGGAGGACTGAGATCGCTAATGCAGGACAAGTGTCGATGACATGTCATGGTCCAAGGAAGCTTGATCTGATGATGATGATGATTATGATGATGATGATGATAATGATGATGATGATGATGATGATGATTGTGGGGCGTTTGATGTTAAATCCCATTTCGGACAATTCTCTTGATATGCACATGACTTGTTCTGTCTCATTAAGCACACTTCATTAAAGGGAAGTAAAGGGAAGTTACTAGGTGCAAATTTAACGGAAAGTAACAACTGGCAGTCAATTGATGTTAAATCACATTTCAGACACTTCCTAGATGTACATATGTTCAGTCTTACAAAGCACACTTTATAGATCTACATGCGAGTATCTGTTGCAGTAAAGGGGAGTTACTACTTTGGTTTATTGTTAGGCCATACGCCACAAACTCATAGTATTATCTGTCCCCAAGGTTATAAAACTGAGCTTGGCGACTGGTCGCCATTTCAGCCAATCAGATGCTTGAGATTTGAGATGAGACTGGTTTCCATGCTCAGTTTTATAACCTCCAACCCTGTAACTGTTACAGGGACTGACTACTGAGAAAATTTTGATGTCGAGTCACAGTACGCAGACGTTTTACATCTTCAAACCGAAGGTCGAGGGTGATGGGGTTGATACGCAACGAGAAAAAGAACGAACCTATAGTCTGCATGTTGTCATAATATTTTTTTTTCATTATACACTCTTCGCGCTCAAAACAAATAATTATTAACTAAACAATATTCTGTAAGTCAATTAGGTGGTTTAAATAATAGTAGAAATTAAATAGTAATGCGATATTAAATTTATAAACGACGTAATATTATCGGAACTGTTGTAGAATAGCGACGGAAATTTCCTATTTTGGAGTTCGTTATTTGACGGAAAATTACGACAACATAGTGTGACTAAGTTATGACATCACATAGAACACGCAAAGAGTTAATAATAAACAATAGGGACACCACTTGTTGAGATTTTTTTAAATCTAACTTGCTGTATCAATTCTGTGTAGACACGATGTACTATGCCAAAATCATTTATTGATATATATTAAATGGGGATCGTCACGGGAAAATGTACCTTCTGAAAATGTTTGCTTAAACGGTATATAGAGCCGATTAACGGCGAGTGGTGGGATGGGGAAGGGCGAGAATTGATTCTGTATAATATTACACTAGTAAATGTAATTGTATTGATATTTATCGATTTCATTTCGAAACCATTCAAAATAACTAAAATTATGCATTGTTGAATAATGTCAATTTGTATCAATGTATTTGTAGTACCATTTATGAATAAATGTGGTAACCACTGATTGGGCCCGAAACGAAAAAAAAGCAAAAACAAACAAAATTATCAAATATTTTAGTATTGATGTAACCAGACATATTTAGATCAAGCAAGTTTGCTTGCTTTTCTGAAGAGTTTTCATTATTTAGCTGTAGTTCTTAAGGACAAATTGTATTAACCAGTGATGGCAAATGGTTATTATCTATATTTAATAAATCATCAAGGTACCTCGAGGTGTTGTTAAAAGATGTAATTATATCATGATTTTGATGTCCGGTAGAAAGAGATAACATAACAGTAACAGTATACAAACAGATCAGCAACAAGGGGTGCACAATTAGTACCAATTGGGATGCCTGTAAATGCTATTTTTAGAGTGTTTAATTTTTATACTGCTGTTGCGAGCTTCGATAACATCGTGCTCTATGGCGAAATGAAAGGAAAATAAATTGGGAAATAAAAAACTTTTTAATCAGGACGTTTCAACTGGTATGTACATTTCAATAATTTTCGAATCAAGAAATGTGACGAAATCACGGTTAACTTTAAAAATCGCTAACTTTATCATCATCATCATTATTTTGTTATTATTATTATTATTATTATTATTATTATTATTATTATTAAGTATTATCATTATTTTAAAATTCAAATCTAATAATATTTGTTTTTACATTAATTATAAACAAAATAACAGTTATAAATAATAAAAGTAGTCCTATAATATTTTGAACGTATTGAGACAGATGTGCTTTTGGTAATGTACACTATTATTGATTCCGATTTATAATTGGATCGGACAGGTATGAGAATCGGACCGATTAATCGATTCCACTTCAGCCGTCCGATTCGCATCACTAATTATAATAATAAGAACAATAACAAGCAAGTATAAACTGTGGTAATATTTGTAAGATGAGGATATCACGAAACTATATTTTTAGAATTAAAACACAGTAATTTAATATACATTGTAATCGTTATGACTGTGAACGGATGGCTTATATCCAGTGATCAGGGGATAAATGTTAAAATCGGGTGAAAAAATATATAGAGATATACTACACTATAAACCCATACCTGTACATTTATCTTTACCTTTGGAAAGTATTAAGAAAAGAATAAATTATCATTTTCTAAACACTACCTAAGAAATAGACTCTCCAGCCGATGCGTTCAGTTGCCGACATCTCGTTATCTGGAGGGTAGTACGACAAAAGCTCACATTTCGATTTTTCCTTATTCACTTGAACTGTTCTACAATATTTAGTCGCTCGACATTTTGTCACGCACATCATCAATGGAATAGAGTCCTCCGAAATCATAGATGTGTTAAAGCTCACATCTGTTTCATTAGATCGTATCCATTTTATCCAGTTCGTGCAAATAGCCTTTTGTATTATCAAACTGTGTAAAAGATAAAGAAGCACATATTTGATCTGATTTAGAAACATTTTGTTTCGAAGTGTGTGCTCTTCCAAGCCCAGAACACCACTGATAACGTTTATCGGAGATTGCTCTGCTATTGACAATGGCATTGACACCGACAAAATTTAATATTTAATTCAGCATTGAAGTTTACAGTACACTTCAATTTGACGCACTGAGCCAAAAATGAACATATAGTCAGTACTGTTATCAGTAAAATAACCCGTTAACGATGTCATACAGTGACGGTAAAGTATATCGGGGCAATCCGATCAAACATTTTTGGGGTTGTCCCGGCTAGCTTAGTTAGATGCGTTGTCGAAATTGCAGGGCTAGGCGCTGTCGCCATGACGGTGCGGGTTTGCTCCCAGCTAGAAGCACAATCATATGCATTTTAATGGATATTTGGAATTTTCCAGTAAATAGGTATGCCATTTTTCCAATCGTGTTACAAGTGTATAGAACTGATGGCAGGTTTCATAGCCGTGAAAATAACGCTTTTGATTTCCAATCATAGATAATAAGGTTGTGTGTGTGTTCGAATCCCACGAGGGGGTTGGTATTCTCCTGCTGCTTTTATTGTAATTTTTCAATATTGATGTGTATAAATAGAACAAAATACCTTTAAAGTTCGTGGAAACTGTTGATAATTTTATTAAATAGGTTGTTATCAAAGCTATGATGTTGAGATTGAAGCACACTCGACAGTGCCAAAGAAATTGTGTTGTATTTTTTTTTAATTTTGTAAGTGAGTATGAGAATTTTATGAAGATTCCTTTTACTAGAAATGTATTTTCCGCGAAGGCGAAGCGAATTAGGTGGAAACTAATTTCCTTTGATTGAGTAAGATCTTTTGAATGTACCAATCAAAAGATGTTTAGTTCACTGATTTAACGCACGACTTGCCATGTGTATTGTTCGAATATATATTGTCATTTAGCCTTGGGCATTCAACGCTTACAGACATTTTTTAAGGACGGGGAAAGTATACAGTAAACAGTATATTATACCGGCATTTATGATAAATTTCAAATTGAAATCAATAAATGTTATATGTTAAAAGTTCCCAGTTGTATAATGTAGGTTATGTTTAATGTGTATTTCATATGGTAAGAACATTCTGTAAGCTTTGTCCAAGTGTTCAGTACAATTTATACATTATATGAAACAGTATGACTTTGTTGTTTACTTGTAAACGGATCTGTGAGGTCAGGACATGGCTCACAGGCATCAGCATCCCTTCGGTGAAGAGGGGTGATGGGAATCTGCTGTACAATATTTAGTTATCGAAATTGAATGAACATGAAAATGAAGTAAACGAGAATTGTTTAATGAAGAGAAAACAAGTTTATCTCGCAATCTTGTGCATCATAAGACGATATCCATACCTACCAAGCTTTTACCTCCAGCCTAAAGATCTGCCGCTTTTAATACTTTTTTTAGAAACTCTATTATCAAAACTATGGAAATTGACGCACTTTGTTACATTGTATCATTGGGCTTGCCTTATAGGTTATATCTCTTGGGTCAAAATCGAACTTTACATATTTAGCAGGTAAATATAAGGCACTGCACATGCTGTAAAGAGCAAGTCATGACATAATCATGACATAATCGATGTAAACAAATTTTAAACACAATTTATTTTTTGCTTCAATTTATTTTTTTAATTGTCTTAGAGGCTGCGTTCTTATCACAATACCCAAGAATCATTTTTACATATTCTGCATCTTGAGAGCTCAGATATATCTTCTTTCTGCAATATCCAATGCAGAAACACATGAACACGACGTTTTTGTTGTTCTTTTTTCTCGACGGTCTTTTGGAAATAATTATTGAGTCTCCTTGAACTCAGTTCATTTTTCTTTTGTTCAGATAACAGACTTTTTAATTATATAAATTACATAAATTCCCACTGGAAGACCAATAAAATTGAAGAAATATAGTGTCACATGGCTGTATTAAAGTTTGGATGCTCAAGTTGTTTGACAAAATGCTTTATTTACATAGAACAGACACACACAAAAACGAAATATCGTTTGCAAAAGAAGTCTGAAATGGCTGTTTAAAACGTCTATAAAAATGATAAATGTATCACGTAAACACTTATTTACAATACTTTATGGTCATCTGTTAAAATAATGTCAGAAATTTTAAGAAGTACATTTTGATTTTAAACCGAAACTGAAAGTAAAAACCCTGAAGTAAGTTTTCCTTGAATTTCTTGAAAACCCTAACATTATTTTGACGAATTTGCACTAAACATTGTAGACCAGCAAATACCCCCTTTTTTAGGTAACAGGTCAAGAATTATATGAAGATTGAAATCTTGACCAGTTGTCAAAACCTCTTTAGTCTGGAAACCCGTTTAAACCGGAAATTTAATTCGGTCCCGACCTTATCCGGTTTAAAACAGGTTTCAGTGTATTTGTGTTTGAAATGCAAAATTCATGAAAGTAAACGTTTTGCATAACTAAAAATCTGAAACAACAGTAATTGGGGCACGCCACTGGAAAAGGTACATACGGTCATTTTAAGTCATATTTTGGGACATTTTAGTCGTTACTATATTTAAAAAAAAACTTACAATAATCTATTATTTTATAATAACTGAAGGGTGATTTTTTTAAATAAAAATGTCAATAAGATGTTTTTCTACCGCGAAATGCATAATATTTACACCTTTATTTCCACTGCTTCAATATCCTTTACCGGACGAGTGAAGTTCAATCTTCAATGAACACCGTTAGCCTTATCACCGCGCAATGAGTACATTCAGGGTCGGATGTAAACTCGTACAGGTCTATCCTGGTAAAGGAATGCCCTGTTGACGTCATGAAATCCCCGCTATTTTTATAATTGTTGCTAATTTTAGATAGCTCTTCCTGGAATGTTGCTATTTTTAGATTCGCATACGACAAACTGTCATTATTTAAAACTCGCATAGAAAGTACTTGCTGTGACACAAATTTGATGTTTGTTGCTAATTTTAGATAGCTCTTCCTGGAATGTTGCTATTTTTAGATTACTTTTATTTTTAGTTGCTTTCCCCTCAAACCGGAAGTAAACAAGTAAGCACGTTCCATTTTCTAGAATTATCATTGGTTAAAAAACAACCGCGTTAGTCTTTTCTAACATCCCGCCAAAATAATTGTTTTTACTTAGACTATCATTTACTCGCATAGATAGTACTTGCTGTGATACAAATTTGATGTTTGTTGTGAAATATTAGGTTTTTCTGTTTATAAATGTTTGAAAAAAAACCGATGAATGTGTTTAATAAACATGGAACTATTTTTGGTCGTAGTATGATTTTTTTGATTTGAGTAAATAGGCGGACCAGTCCAAATGCCAAACCCGGGGTAAGAAATGTTTTAAACAACATTTCGAAATTAGTAAAAAGTATATATTTTATATTAAATTTAGAAACAAAATGACTCCACACACTTTAACCAGCCCTAATGACGTTCAAGACTCGGTGAACTTATCAAACACGAAATTTATTCCTTAAATAATGATTGTCGTCTTCTCTTTACGACGTCATTTCAATAATTTACGTCTATTATCCGAAGGTATCTTTTCCCTTGACGCCCACCCCACCCCCATTGTACTTTGAACGCCAATAACTGTATAATGAAACTTATTAAATGAAAACGTGCATTGTTTAGAATCTAAACTTATTGAATATATTTAAATATAAGAAAACAAACTCCGGCAGAGTAGCGTCAACATAAGCATTCATGCGATATGACTTAAATGCAAACAAATATAATTCTACGTGAAATTAAAACTGTATGCTGAATTGTACGTTACAATGGAATACAGGAGGAATATAATTTATTTCATAGAAATAATTACTGAGACGATTATCAGTTCGGGTGTAACCAGAAAAAAAATGTATTATTACATTTTATCAGGTTAAAAATGCTCAAATTTGTGTTCAACATATTAAATGTTTATAATAATATTTATTAAAACCGTTTGAAAAAAATGTTTTGTAATGAAATTTGAACTAGATATCGCGGAAAGCACATACTTGAAGCGCCTGTTGTAATGTTGTGCGTTAAGTCTTACAATGTCTTAAAGTGTAATAACACAAACACTTGGTCGCGTTCCAAAATTACTTAACATATCTTAAAGCTTTAAACAGTTTATCTAATGCTTTAACCAACTTTCTTAAACATAAACAGTTCTTTCTAATAAATATAGCTTTTCTAAATAATTTACTAAGTGTCATAAATTTCTCTTGTTCAAATTAGTAATTTAGCCTCGAGACTAACAGACCGTAACCTAAAGGCATCCCCTGGCCCATTCCGACCATCCGGCCGTTCTCCTTTTGTATATAGATACATATACTCAACAAAAATAAAAAGTATCCACTTTCCTATCTTAAACTTTGTAAACTTGGAAAACGAAAACTGAGAAATCTGTATGTGGACAACTTTGCATTTCTGTTGTCATTGCAAAAAGAAAAAGTGTTCTTGAAAATCTGCAGCCACAACTTAGTTATCTTCCCCTATGTTGTAATGAGGGTTCCAGGAAAAAGTCAGTGATTCTTTGAAGTATTCAAAATTGGTTTGAATTAAATCAATCTTTCCACCTCTTATGATCAATAAAATCACAAAACATTTATCAATAAAACAAGTAGTCCTCGATAAACTACGCTAGAAAGTCCAACCATTTTCAATTACCTCCCTTTAAATTGAATATGTAGTGTTTTGTAATCATTTATTAATTGTTATTCGACTTGCCGTTGCCTAGGTCTTGGTGTGGAAGATTATGTTTATGAACAAAAGAAATTGAAAACAACTGAGATTAACCAATTAAACACCATTCAAAGCGTACCTGATTAAATGAAAATCTGTTAATGAGAATATAAGCGTAAAAAGTGGATACTTTTTATTTTTGTTCAGTATATTTGGTTTTTACCCTACACTAGACTCTTCGTGCAGACGTATTACATTTTTCGAGATGACAGTTTGACATAAGAACTTTCTATAAAACTACATTAACAGTTTTATAACGCTTAATCATAATACGAACAAGTTAAATGTAATTAATACACACACAGATAAAGATATGAAATTACCTGTGGCTAAAATATTTTGACCGAGATGGTAATTAGTAAACAAACTGTGTGATGTTATCTAGAAAAGGATATTAGTAACTGAACAAGGCCCTAAATAAATATTTTAAAATATAAATGTTAAACACTTAATATATTGGTAAATTATTATAATCATAATTTCCCTATTACATTACAGGGTTAACCATGTTCTTAATATGCAACCGTGATACCACAATTTATAGATATATATCAAGTTAAATTATTCATTTCACTGCGCATTTAATAAAAATATTTATTCAACACGTTCTAAAATTTAACTACATTGCGTTTTTATTCAGTATTATGGTGTTAAATGGAATGCTACTATATGTTTTCGGGAAAACAGGACAATATGACGTATGCTAAACAAGACTTAAGTCGCTAGCGAAACACACGTGTTCAGCTACTGATCTGTTTTTTCCATTGCTTAATATTCGCCTGTTAACCAGCCTCATAATATTAAGAACCACATCCACGGAACATTCCTGATTTAGCGCAAAATAATAAACTATTATAGCGAATTGTTGCACAAACAAAGCAAGTGACCAACGTCTGGCCCACTAACATGCATGTAAACCTGTTGATCGAAAGACCAGCTTCCTTTATTTGAGCTGGAAAAAAGGGCCGCTGTTATTCGCGTAATTTATTTGCGATTTGCTTCAACCCGTGCTTTAAAGTATTTTACTGTTACAGAACTGTGAACAATTTGTGCCTATCGCACGTCCGTCTATCGTGTACGGTGCGTCTGTCTATCGTTTATCAACCGTTTTGTTTGTTACCTTATAAGTATCATGCATGAGTGTGAGGTGAAGATGGAAAAATCTGTCACCGAGGTTGAACTGTTTTGCGGGAACGAGGCTCTGCCGAGTTTCCGCCAAAACAGTTCACCCGAGGTGACAGATTGTTCTATCTTTACCGAATGTCTCATGCAAGATACTTTTTCTTGCATACCTTTTATTATTATTATATTTCTGTATATGTATACACACTAATTAAGTTTCCTTATGCTGAAATATTGACTTTAACGCAAGCCTTTTTATAAACGACGTCACTAACTGAATATATTACGTCAGCTACTTGAAGACGTGACGTCACTCACGTGACTCATTCTACATGGGGGTGTGTAGGATCGAAATAATTTCCTACATGGCTAAAAACACCGGATTACCTGATCTGGTATGCAAGAATAAACGTTCCAAAACAGTACTGTGAACGTACAGGATTACAAAATGTGCTTCTTTCCTGCGTCCGTCTATCGTGCATCGTTTGTCCGACTATCGTGTATCGTGCTTGCGTCTATCGTGTATGGTGCGAATTATTTGTAACTGGGAATATATATTTTCCACAGATTTATCTGAAGCATTCGTGCTGGAAAACTAGCTGGATCTACCCCAAGAAGATGCACCTAATAACCGACCTTCCAAATTTTTTAAACAAATTTAATAGCCCGATCGTTTTTTTTGACTTATTCATAACTGCACCTCAAATAAGCATGCGGGTCTTGGGACTGGTGAGGACCTGGGATGGTAAAGGTTTGTTTGGGTCGGATAAACAGTGCAACCTAATGATTTTTGAACATCAAGACGGGAAGGATAACCTGTCTCTTAACTTTCCAAATATTAAGAACAACGTCGTCGGATCATTTCCGAATTGATGCAAGATATTGTACTATAATACTATGTTATAACATACTAGTAGTGAATTATTGAACCAACAACGTAAACGACGTATGCCTGTTTCTCACTTAGATATTCAGGCCATCATGTTTGGGGTAGCAACACAGATAGCATACAATGGCATGATTCCTACAACTTGTCAACTTCTAGATGTCTATCTTCTAGTGTCTTTTGCTAACGGCCAAAAAAAATTTGCAATCTGGCTTTACATACACCCACCCAAAATTCTTATTGGTCACTGTTTTTTGTTGTTTTTTTTAAAGACATTAACTTAACTTTTTATTTGTGATTAGTTGCCAACAACAGTGTTAATTTAAAGCTTAAGTCTTGTTAGAATTGACATTGGAACAGTTCAGCGAGAGTTATTCACTTTAGGCAATTTAAGGTCAAGAATCAAGAAATTCGCTCTAAGTTGCCTGTTTTGTTTTAAGCGGACCCCTCACTAGTAGTAAAATCATAAAACCTTAGTATTCAGCAGAATGTTCGTTTACATAAATCCCATTCAAAGTACCCAACTTAATAATTATCTCCCTTTATTTAATGAGGTTCTAATTATGACACTGCGGCGTAAAGACCTCCTCAGACATAGGCGAAAGCCCCACGACGTCAGCTTGCGAATACTGGCGAATAGTACTTGAGCAATATTCATTCCCATTAGTATAAAGTATGTTGTACATCGTCGGTAGTGTTCGTATGAGTGCGTTAATGAGCGTTACCAATCGTTGCGATTATGCTTGTTCGTCGAAAAATTTTGAACATGTTCAAAAATTGTGGCGAATAAAAGTTTCGTCTATAATTCGTATTACATTCGTTTCAATACGTTAAACAATTGAAAAACATTCGCATAGCTTTCGTCAACTTGCGATAGAGTTCGCAAGTTATCCGCTCCGGATCAGCTAATTTGCATATCAAGCGATCGAGAGCGATCCCATGACGAATCTTTGCGACAGTTTGCGAAACGTAGCGAATAGTAACGTATTGCAGCTAACTGAATCCGAAATTTCATTGGAAATGAAAGCGAATTGTAGCAATTGGTTGACGTTCTTAAAACGATCGACATGCGCTTGCATACGAATTATTACTAAGGGTGAATGAGACATACGGATCATAACACATCTTATTTTCTGGAGTAGTTTTTAGTATCTGAACAGTTTATTTTCATATGTAAAAGGATGAAGCAATCATCCGATATTTACAGTTATTCCTTCTTCTTAATGGAAGCTATACATCGCTTGACGATAAAATATGTAGCTGCTGTGGCTCACAAATATTTCTCACCAAAACAACTTAATGACATTTAAGTTTATTAGAGGCCATGTAGAAGTGGAGCCTGAGCTCGTCCCCTCTGCGGAAAACTACGACAGGCGGGTTGCTGAGAAAACCCTCTCTGAAGTAGTCAGTGGAACTCTGTCACGCATTTGAATATGTCGGGAACATGTTGATGAGACTGTGACAGCTCCCTTTAGAAGAACGGATTATTATTGTTGTTGTTTCTTTAACATCTTACTGGCTTTGTCGACTCAGTCTACAAGTTCACGTTGTGTGGTCACGGTAGCAAGCCGACTCTAGATTATTATAGTTATTTGGCGAAACAAAACATACAGTCAAACTTCACTGACTCGCGGTTGCAGGGACTGTAATTTGTTTTAATTACCAGATGTTCAAATTTCTTTTCAGTTTATAAAAACTTCAAATAAAATACTACCTGATTTAACGAGAATATTTACTTACAGAGCCTAAATCTTTATGTTTAGGTACATAAATTCAGCCGAGTTTGACCTTTCGGAGTCTTACTTTATATTCATTTTTAAAAGAAATTTGTTCACGTTAGAATTCTACGCATTTTAAAATTTGTTTTCGGTTATTTATGATACTCATCTCAAAGAAAAAAACACAGTTCATTTACAGAGAAGATGTTTGTCTAGAAATCCTATATCCTGGAAAACATAATAAGGATGAGATACTCCATTATGCAGAAAACACTGGTTTACAATAAGGACAGATGAGGAGACCTGGGAGATAGAGGAGAGATCGCAGCTTGTCATAAGCAGCACAGCATGCAAAGAAATGGAAAGTTGTGAGAAAATGGAAATGTTAACTCAAAGTCTCATACAAATAATGGAATGTACAAACATGTAAATTTCAAAATATAAAATACTAGAAATGTGTCCATAGGACACGGATGTCCCCGCTATGCATGTTACCAGACACTGAAGTGCACTGATAGGAATAACTGTTACAGCATTTCAAAGAAATTGAGGTGCTAGTAATAATAAGAATATGAATAAATTTGAAGATCAAGTAAATTATTTGTATTTGCAGCTCTGTTGTCTGCTCATAAAGAAAATGTCTGTGAAGAAGTTGGTGGTAATGCGATGAAAACATATTAAACATACATATAGACTTTGCAAAGCGTTTATTTCCCCTTCAAAACAATAATTATGCTAAACCATTGTATCAAATTGCAATCAACACATGAAGAATCCCTCATAATAAGACTATCACACTATTAGGACAACTTTTTAAAGAAGGAGTACTGGTGTTATTAGCAGGAGTCAACATCATACCAGTATTATTAATCACTAACATCACTATTATGAACTTTTTAAGGACCTGCAGCCACTGGTATTGTACGTGAAACATCGCCTTGAACAGTTGTTTTGAAATCCTTTCATACATAAACAAGTAATAGCCCGAACAAGAAAATTCTAATTTAAGAAACAGTGACTTTGACCTCGGACCTACAGACATGGGTATTGTACGCGAACACCGTCTTGATATGGCGAACATTTGTGCCAAACTATGTTAAAATCCTCCAATTCATAACAGAGTTATAGCTAGTACAAGAAAGTTCTATGCAACACAACACCTTATCATGGTGAATATCTGTGCCAAGTTATTTTGAAATCCTTCCATTCATAACGAAGTTATAGCCCAAACAAGAAATTCTGTTTAAGTAACAGTGACCTTGACCTTAGACCTACAGGCATGGGTGTTATATGGCACACACCACCTTGTCACAGTGTACATTTGTGCCTAGATATTTTGAAATTCCTTCATTTATAAGGAAGTTATAGCCCAAACAAGAAAATTCTATTTCAGTAACAGTGACGTGACCTTGAACCTACAAGCATGAGCATGGTACGCGACTCACCACCTTGTTATGATGAACATTTGTGCCAAGTTATATTGAAATCACTCTATTTATAACGAAGTAACAGCCCGAACTAGAAAGCTCTATTCAATCCTAAATTGATGACCAACTAGAAGTTTGGGTGGGAGTATGACTGTTTCTGCTTGATACGTTTGTCATGGTACAATGATGATACTAATCTTTAAACTTAAAACAAGTGAACACATGACGTTTCTCGTTATTTGTTGTACGTTGCTGAGTTTGACAATGTTAACCAACTGGATTCTAATTTGCTTAGCGGCAATTGTCATAGTGCAGTGGAGCGGAATAAAAGGTTTGCAATTTAATTAATAAATAGTTTTAAGATATTTTGTTTTTGGTTTTCGTTTAAAAAGTAATGTGGTGGTTAAGGTGAGGGTTAGTAATTTTTCGTTTCTGTAGTCTTTATTTTGTAAGTTTAAGTCAATAGATTATTAATTATTGAGTAGTTGTAGTAGTTGTAGTAGTAGTTGTAGTAGTAGTAGTAGTTGTTGTTGTTAATGTTGTTGTTGTTGTTGTTGTTGTTGTTGTATTTTGAGTCTGAAATTTCTTATTTCTTCACAGATATTAAAATATCGAAACATATTTCTTAAGAATAGCAATTGTACTTCTAGATTAATGTAGCCCACGTTTTCTATAAAGGCACATTTTCGATTGTGAATAGAATCATGTAGTGTTGTTTGTTTCCAAAACAAAAAACTCGCAAACTCAATGTTTAATTTAAAAATCAGTTAATATACGCCTAAACATCAATTTATTCTCATATGCCAATTTATTTTTGATTTACACACATCAAAAATATTTTAAAAAATAAAGTGTTGAATTAACTTTTGAGTTCATTTTCATTTGCATTCAGTATATAAAAACAATTATAATGCAGCAACACTAATCGACATAACACGAGATAATAAAGTACTGAATTGTTTTATAAAGGACACATTTGTAGTGTGTATTTGTTATTGTATAGGTACCATTTTCAAAATGTTTAAGCTACATTAAGTTTTGTTTGCTTTCCTATTTTTTATGCATATAACTGATGATTCAGAATAAGTCATATCGGTTGAACTATTGTCCCAATGATAAAATATGGGTGTAAAATTGTCTAAGCAGAAAAACAGTATACAAGTTGCTCTTATCATTGAGTTTGAATAGTATACTCAACAAAAATAGAAACCTGACACTTTATATTTGGTGTATTTTCCTGGAATCAGATTTAAAGCTAATTGAATTGTGGTATGTAATAAAAAGTGTGCATGTTTTGAACTTAATTATGCATTTTGATATTTTTGGTGCATGAAACAAGTGATTCAGTGGTTATTTTCTTTTGGATGGTGCAGAAATATATAGATTTTGAATATGCACCTCATACTTATTCAAAGTTACAGTGTCAGGTTTCTTTTTTTTGTTGAGTATATATATTAAACATGAGCAAAGTAAAAATTTCGAAAAAATGAAGAGTTAGATTCTCGTTAAGCTGTACAGATTCTGAACAGTAAATATATGATTTGTCTAAAATCGTTAATAATCTCTTTTTACAACGGGTCGTGATCATTGATCTGATGATGTGAGGACTTTCTTTACTTGGGAGTTGTTTTTTATTCACATGAGAACCTGTTGGGGAAAGTGTAAGGTTGGTGCACCATAGAACCTAGTTTAAACCCGCAGTGGCAATTTGTTTTTCCACTGACCGTTAAAAGGCGGTAACACCTCGGGTTATCATTTTTGTGTATTGTTTGTGGTGTCTGTTTTGTAATTAATCATCTTATAAACCATGCTCTCTCTTTCTCTCTTCTTCTTGGCTGGTTGAGGAGGCTTTGTTTTATGACGGTGGCAATATCTGATATGCACATTCCATTTTTTGAGGTACGGGTATTTGATCGCACGTGGAATGATTAATTAAAATAAAAAAAAGTGTCTTTTAATACAAGACATTTAATGTTTCGATGTTGAAGAGTAATCGTTTAATGATTATTGTTGTTACAGTTGATGGTAGTTGTTTGTTTTGGCTTGTTTAATGTAATCCTGGATAAGGTACACGTATATCCTGAACACTTTGTTTTATATTTAAGCCGATACTAAGGAAGAACTAGCTGAAGTGGAGTCAGAGATTGTCAGGGCGCTCGAGAATGCCTTTGGAAATCAGGTTTGACAAAGTTTTTTCAGGGTAGTTTAAATGTTGGTTTATAAAAAAATATAATTCGATTTAAAATTGTACTGTTTATAAGTGTTAATATTAAGTTGCGCTCAACCCGGGGCTAGACGTCGTGGGCAGTAATACGCATTTTCATTTTTTACCCATAAACAGGCTTAATTAAACCAAGCCTGCAATATTTTTACATTTGTCGTGTTTGGTGGCTTGCAAAGGTCTATTTAAAAACGTGTACGTAGTTTTAAATGGCAGTAGGTGGAAAACAGATAAAATATTTGAATGAAATTATTAAATGTTTAATATATTTATATGAAAGCACGCTTTGTTTTATTTTGTATTTTCTGTATTAGATAATAAAGGGATCCAAAGCAGTATAAACTAAAAATCTGGCGAAATACTCATTCTTTTAAACGTCGTCTTATTAAAATATTGTTTGTTGAAATAAAAACAAAACAAAAAAATGAAAACATGCATATAAGGAATCTCCACACTCAGAAATATAGCCTTCAGTAAAATAACCCGTTACCGATGTCATGCAGTGATTGTTATGTATATCAGGGCTATCAACCTTTTTTTGGGTTGTCCCGGTTAGCCTCATCGGTTACGTCGCAGGAATTGCAGGGCTAGGCGCTGTCGCCGTAACGGTGCGGTTTCACTCCCAGCTAGAGGAACTATCATTTCACACACAGCGAAACAAGAAGAAAGAGAAAGAGAGAATGTTTTATAAGAATATCAATTATTTCAAATATGGCACCACAAACATTAAACGAAAATGAGAACCATTGGGGTTATCGCCTTGGAACGGTTTGCCACTTGGAGTTTAAGCTAGGTTCTAGGGTTCACCTACCTCTCACTTGTGTCAGGTTCTCATATCAACAAACAAGTACAAGTTTTGTTGGTGATAAACACCAACCAACACATCTGCTCAACAATGTTAAAAGTTTTATTTAAAGTCTTAGACTACATAAACATGTTTTATATGCTTTCTGCAAACCAAGTTGTTTATACGTCGATATTTACATGTTAATTTTTAATTTATTGTTTGTTTTTTGTCAATTTATTATCTACAATATCGTTTGAAAAAGTGCAAAATGCCGTTTTTGTTATACCATAATTTAATAATAAAATTAAAATTACAATACTTATTATAATTGTGAGCCTATGATTTGGTTTCTAATATTTTTTTTTATTTTCAGGGACAACAATTTGAAAACATCCAGCCTCTAGAACGGTAAATAATGTTCCTCTTAAACATCCATTTTCAATTTAAGCGCCAAAGCACAAACGACGCGTCCAAGGTCCATTGTATTTCCTTTAGTTTGTTTCACATCATATATAAGTGTGTATATTTACATTAAAACACATTTACGAAATAGCTGTTCAATAGTTTTCATGCTAGGTAAACTTGATACGTTGATACTATATTTTGGTACACATATTAATAATAGCTGTTCATGTATAATATTTAGTTTCCAAACTCAGTGAAATCGATTCTGTGAAACAACATTTAGGGCCTCATTTAAATAAAAGTAGTTCATTAGTTTTTTATGTACAATGAAGTAAATAGGTTGATGCTTTATTTAGGTACGCATATAAATATGTAATATTTATATACTGATTTATTTATTTAATTTTAGAGTTAGGAACAACCATGTGACGAAGAAGGGGTGGTGGCGGAGAAGATATCACTAGATTTTATTGAGATATGGCTCAACCTTTCCGAACACAGTCAATGATCAACCCAATATTTGTAAACACCTAAGTTGACATTATTAAACATGTGTCTTAAGTAATAAGAGAACATGTTTTATATTCTCAATAAAACTGAACAAGTATTTATCCGGATTCAATAAATAATTGGTTCATACGTATGAGTTTTATTTCATCAAACCTTACACTTAATGGTGTACATTTCTTAAATACCATAACAAAGTCAACTTCATAAATGGGTAACATCAAGGCGAAAGGTGATACAGCATTTTACATTAAGTCGTTATCTATAATATTTTCACTTTTTGGAGATCTGATACGATGTAAAACATAGCTTCAATTTACTATATTTACAGCAAGTAGGTCCAGTTTGATTTTCTTTTCCTCTATTTTCGCTGCGTGGGAATGTTATGTTTTCTGGCGACATCTGATAAACTCTTGTTTAAGTATAACATAAACTATTCTAGGTTTTTGATAACGTTATCTAAGACTAAACGTAAGCTTAAAACAGCATAAATGTTGCAGCTGATGTTCTTTGTTAAAAAAACGTCACGTTGAGCTGACGGCATTTCCTTGATGATGTGTTCTTCGCTCATAATCATCATTTTCATGAATTGCAATGCGAATTCTAACTCATAACACAAAGATTTATAATATTAACACTTCAACTTCGTGCTATACGATATAGTCTTATTCATCTAACAAATCATAATTTCTGATAGTAAACAGCGTGACGTAAAATTTTGAAAGGCGTGGCTTTAGTAGAACCGTTCTCAATTTATCGAACGTTTCACAATATTTTGACCTTTGTCGTCGCCCGAGCACGCATGGTTTGCCCTTTACACACTTTAAACAACCCAACTATTTTCAATACCCAAATGAAAACTATCAAATATCGATCCAATCCTTAAACAATGCAGTTAGTTATTTATCAGTAACACTCCCATCCCTTTTTGGAAATATGCTAATTCAAACCCGTCAGAATCCCAATCATTGTGGTGGCAGTATGTAGACTTTAATTATTCTTTATCTGGGGTATGGATGGTATGTACTCTATCTGTTTCTTGCATGGTTGGCTAGGCGCTGCCAACAATTTAGTATGGCTTTGAGTTCATCTATACATTAAATGTTAATAAATTTCTGACTCTTTAAAAACCTTTTTCACGAATGAGAGCGAAATTCAATCAATAAGGATAAGGTAGTTCGTCGGGGATCATTTGTTTTGAACAGGTTTCAGATGACTGAGCTAACAGTGTGACCATCTCTTGACGTAGGACTATTCGCAAAGATGTGAACTTTAAGATAACAATCTCAAATGATTCAGTTTACTAAGGGTGCGGAATGTTAATGGAAATGTATGCGCTTGAAGCTTCACTGTGTCACTGATACTTATTTAACGGTATTTTATGTTAACACATTTTATAAGAGGATTTTACATGTACCACAATACTCGTTTTACTCGTTTGATGCAAAATTAAAATTGTCCAATTCACTTTTAAACTTGGTTGCGCTTTATTAGGATATCCTCTCATGCAGACGCAAGCTGTTTTATTGTTGCCATTGTCTTAGTTTTCGCTCAACATTGGTCCGAGATCATAACTTACAACGGAGACCAGTTTCGAATCTCAATCTTCTAAATAGCTGTCAATCGAGAAAATGCTTAAGATGATCGATATTTGAGACTGGCCTTAAATCTCAAGTTTATTATCTTGGCAATAATTTATAATTTATTTTAGTTAAACGCTTGAAATTTACCGAGTGAATTAGTGACAGTTATGCATTAAATAGCGACATATCGAAAACGTGTATTTTGAGTACCAATATAAATAAAAGGTCCGCCTTTCCACACTATGTGTAAAGGTTATAACCGTATTTTTTTCATTGTTCAAATCAGCCTTGTAAACTTATTTTCTAGTGCGATATTGAGTATACGCATTTCTAGATTAGTGCGTAAATTTATTATTTATAGAAAAGTATAATGTGTCTGAAAGACAAAAAATTCTCGACACAGCTAAAAGATACACTGACAGGAAATAGAGCATTATTCAAAATATAGACCACAAACATTAAAAGAAAATGAGAACCAGATAGGTTGCTGCCTTGGAACGGTCAATTGTAAGAAAGATTTGCCACTGTGCATTTAAACTTTGTTCTTGCATACCAGATCAGGTCATCCGGTGTTTCCACCCGTGTAGGAAATTTTGATTCTACACCCCCATGTAGAATGAGTCACGCGCCTTATATGACGTCACGACGTCTGACGCATTTATGAATGAACGATGGAATATCTCGTATATCACTCCGCTACTATAAAAAAAGTAGTGCAAAGAAAAATTTACAGGAAAATATCCCAAATTGCGCAAACTAAATACGGCATGCAAGAAAAGGTATCATTCACTTATGTTGGGTTAAGATCGCATGATCCAGCCCTCGTGAAATATGCACTTAGGCGGTAACTCGGCATATTTCACTCGGGCTGGATCACGCGATCTTTACCCAACAAACGTGAATGATACTTATATTCTAGGATTCACCAACCTCATACTTGCCTCAAAAGCTTCTCATATGAACAAAAAAGTTGTTGTGAATTGCAATGTAGCTCTAACTCACCAATCAACTGGACAATGTTGCATGCAAGATCACAAAAAAAAAAAAAAAAACACATTAGAAAGTAATAGACTAAGTACTGCCTGGCAGAAATTCAAGTACCCAATAATCTTTCCGATACAGTGAAATCAGCAAGAAAGCGATAACAGGGATAACAAAATGAGTTGATTTTGTAACAAGATTTCCGTAAAAACTTTCATAAACACTTAAACGCCTGCCACCGTAATAACTATTTGAATTATTGACAGTCAAATAGATGAAAAGGGAACTTTGAAAGCCACCGAACAAGACAAATATGAAAATACTGCAGGCTCGGTTTGATTGAGCCTGTTCATGGGCAGTAATGGAAATGCATATTACTGCCCACGCCGCCTAGCCCCGGGTTGAGCGCAACTCAGTAATTACACCATTAAATAGTACAATTTCGATCCATCCCAAACGATGGTATGCATATGGCGGTGAACAATCAATGAGGTATTTTCAGATTAATACCATTCCATATTCAGCGGCGTATGGTCCCCAGATAAAAGAATGGGTTTGCCCTAAACGAGAAAACAATGGGCGGAACTAAACATAATAGAATTTTGACAAGACATTTTCAGTCAAAAGAAAATACATTTAGATAGGTTTAATTAAATACCATTGTTAGGTGGGAAATAACCAGACAATATGACTCAAAATGTATGTTTGCTCAATAGGTATTCCGACAGAGAGGACATGTCAACATTGTCAGTAATATAAATGATCTGTTTCAATACTTAGTCTAGTAAATTATTCCTGCATTGTTACATTGTTGTTTTGTTATTCGGAAATAAACAGAACAAGTTTTGGACTCTTGGTGTTGCTTAGGATATCATTAAGGAAATCGAAACAAAAACAATTAAAACAGCACATTATCGTCCTGAAAATCATAAAATTGACATTCTTTGCTTTTCCACTCCAATTCATTTCCATTTCGACGGCAATGTATGCCGCCTTGTACAAATTAAATATTCGACCATTACAGAATTGTGGAAAAAGTGAAAAACGCATTCATCATGAACTGCCACCTAAAGTAAACACAGCCTCCCCACGCAGCCAAAAATAGATCTGAAAAAGAGCATGTGTTTATAAGCAGATCAATTTTATGTCAGACACTACATACAATAATCAAAAAGGGGAACCTTTGGGATTACCGCCTCGGAACGGTCAGCTTCAAAACTATTTGCTACTGGGGGTTTAGACCAGGTTCTAGGGTGCACCAAACTCACACTTCATATAATTATGAACAAACAAGTGCAAGCTGTCTTGGTGAAATAAAAGTCCAATCGACAATGTTGCATTCATAGCACAAACACGTACAAAAAATAAGACTGATGCTAATGGCAGTGTCAACTATAAACGCAATTACTCAGTGACCTTACCGAGGCCAGAGCCCCATGGAGTCAAATTGGCAAGAACACGATGAAGGGGATAAAAGTAAAAGCTCGACCTTGAAAGTTCATGGTGCTATGGTCTTCGCTGTCGAGTAATGGTCTAATACGTGTGCATTTCCGGTCAATTTTCTCTCGTTACAGTGAGGTTGTATGCAATCAGTTAATGACAAAGTGTTAGCATGGCTCGGTACAATCATCCCTTTCAGTGATTTACAGTCATTAAAATAGTGAGTGGCAAGTTTGACTGAAATTACTAGTTGGGTAAAAAATATTAATTGGAAATTGTCTTCCTTAATTTTAATGGTCAAGCAGAGCTGAAACTTCGCCTTTTCCTTTGATTTTCAGTGTTGAAAAAAGTATAGTCAGACGTTGGACATAGAATTTATGACAAAATCTTGAATGTTATATCTTTGATAAGTGATACATTGTTTATTCTTTCTAAAGTTAGCATCCGTCAAAAAAGTAAAAAAAACACAGAAATTCAGACACATTTTTCAAAATATGTGCCACCAAGTAGGGGCGTTATTATCTAAAATGAAACCACAAAGAAGTTGTATTTCTAAATCATTAGAATCGTTCCGAATGTCTCGTTCCGCACGTCAAGTTCTCTTGCACGCATATGCCAGGCTCTGAAGTACAGCAACACGTTTTAATTTATTGATAAATCGGATGCCCATCCTATTGTATTCTTAACACAATTGTTTGTAAAGGGCATTAATGAGAGAGGTAAACAAATTACTGATAACTCCGAGCGTTCTCCCTTTGTGTTTATTTTAGAAGTTGTGAAATTGGTGATGTCTAAATAAAACAAACTCGCATCAATTTTACCTTATGGTGTGCCTTTTGGTATTACTATTGTAGCGATTGTTTCTGTCGAAAAACATGCGTAGTTGAGGTAAGACATCCCTGATTGCAGATTTCCCTTTATAACACGCTTACAAACACATGATTATAATCTAAAGCGGGCATGCAGATTTTTCGGCGTTAGCTGTCTAAGCTCACTTTTGACCTAGTTTTTCGACCAATGAAATGTTGTAAATAATACTAGTATTCTATTATTATGCAGAGGGAAAATGAAATAAACTATTTCGATTGGTAGCTATTTACACCAGAGAGGCATCTAGCAGGGTGGAGAGGTATCTAGTGGGATTTTTATTATTATGCAGCGGAAAAATCAAATTCGATTATTTCGATTGGTTGTTAGTGGGTGTTGTATTGGAGAAAAACATATTTACGATTTAAATAACTAGTTAAGTCAATATTGATGGCTTAAATACAATTTTATATGAAATATTTTTGGGTGTCAGGTAAAAACTTGCGTACAGTACACAGTGTAAAACGAAAAGGAAGTGTAGATATTTCTAGTTCTTACTGGTTCATTTCTAGTTCCTTTGATACTGATTGTTAATTTCAAGTTCAAAATACAAGTTCATTGTAGTGTACTGGCTAACACTCAAGAAATTCAAGGAAAACTTACTTCCTACTTTCACTTTCACTTTGAACCAGGAAGTAAGATTTCCTTGAATTTCTTGAAACCCCTAACATTATTTTGACAAATTGGCACTAACCATTGTAGACCAGCATATACTTATTTCAGGTATGAGTTGCTTTGGTATAGTGTTCATGAATTTCAGAGTTATCATGCAAACGGTTTTTCTTTTGTTTTAGTATGTGCTTGGTAATTACAAAATGAATTAGACTAAATTGAGCTTGCAAACATTTACAGCATCCATAGCTAACTACATTTCTTTACTAAAATCTAGGTGGCAATAAGTATTTCCCCCAAAATTCATTTTTGAAATTTAACCTCTTAAAGATATTTCTTGTTACGGTTTGGTCAGATGTATTGACAAGAGCAAGGCGTGTAGCTTTTGATACGCGAATAGCGACTAAATCAAAATGATTGATTTCAGCATTCCATTGATTGTAACATTGCTGTTAAACTTTGTATTGATCCCCAAACACAATTATGAAAGCATAGTTCAATAAAACGTTATGATTTAGGATGTTTGCGAAAAATAAATATTATGACTTTTCGGAATATTATTTTTTTCCGAAACTGTTTTCAACAAGTGTCTTTATTAGACTTGCTACACTCCTGATGTCTAGGTATTGGCCTGTCAAGGTGAAAGCTTCTGAAGCAAAACGTAATGCGTAAAAGTTACTGAATCCGGGATACATATACGGGTGACTAAAGATGGTCGGTCAATAGAAGTAAACATTAAAGCAATACAATTTTATCAGTAATTCAATTTAGCAAAGGCATTTGTAATTGTCATATACTGCTTAATAATAATTCATATATATAATATAATTATAACTGATACAATGTAATTATGTCTAGAAAAATAGATATTTTCATACTGAAAAAAATAGTGTTTCCTAAGAAAATGTTCATTACGCCTATATCGCCAACCTATATGAAATATTTTAAGATTAACATGATCATAGCGCAGTTCTTAAGTGAATGCATTTTCATTTATGAAAGAAACAAAAAGTAAATAATTTTAAAATTAAAAGTGAAATGTGCACATTAGTACTCAGGAAATACAGCCCCTCGACACAGCAAAAGATCAGGTTAGAAATGAGAGCAAAGGGTTTATATTATTATTAGGAAGATTAATTTCATATAAGACACAACAAACAATTGTCGAAAAAGATATCCTGTGGTGTTTTTTTATTCAAAATTGATCGAAATGATGTTTAGGTATTTCGTAGGGTTCATTTAATGTGAACATGTTTCAGTCAATTGAGCTAACAGTGTGTGAATCTTATTCATGTAGAACTATTTGCAAAGATGTGAATATAAACGCATTTGACTCTAATACATAATAAATGTTTAATGTACAGAATTTTCAATTTGAAAATGATGAACCAGCAGCTTTTTTCGAGAGTGATCATATGTATTAAAATTTGATTTTAACACAAAATTACTTCTCTCAATATTGCTTTCACTGTTAAAGCCTGGTTCCAAGGTTATAAAGCTGAGTTTGGAAACCAGTCTCAAATCTCAAGCATCTGATTGGCTGAAATGGCGACTGGTCGCCATTTCAGCCAATCAGATGCTTGCGATTTGAGACTGGTTTCCATGCTCAGTTGTATAACCTTGGGCACTGTTTGCACGTACTGGGTGTGCATATTTCCGCACGCAGAAACAAACTATTGTTTCCATTGACATTGTTTTTGTAACAAGTCCCCGTTCAGTCAGTCAGTTGTTTGGAGACTGGTCGCCAATCTCAGTTTTATGATCTTGGTTCAATATTATTTGTGGTTTATCTTGATGTAACGTACAAGGCTTTTTTCCCATGGATACGTTGTTTAATGTTAAAACGGTTCACCTACATCCATCAGTTTGAATAAAAACAAGTTAATAGTACCCGGATATATTAATGGGGTCATTTCTGACGGACCATTAAACTTCACTTTAATCTTCAAACAATAAGAATAATAAATAAGAGCTTTGGGGCAGAATGGTATTTCATGATATATCATCTTAAATAAAACGATAACAAAAATTTAAAAAAGAATATTAAAAGATAAATCACCAAGTAAGTTTCTTTAAAGGATTGTCTAGACATTTTCAGAAAATTTATAGCTCAATGAGCTACAACATGCAACAGTCCTGCAAACAGTAAGCATGCACTGGGCTTGGCAAATTAATTGATCGTTTGATGGTCATTGACAACTACATGTACATTTGTTGAGTATGTATTTAGTCTGCTTTGTTTTGCTGGGTAGCATCATAAATCGGACCCGGCTTAAATCAAGTCAATCCTCTAATACATGTTTTCATTATCTTTTACCGTTACAGGTGCGTAGTTACAAGGTCATTGACAAAATTTGTTTGTTTTCATGGCCGACTGAACATAAACCCGGACATCTGTTTCAGTTAAAAGGGAAAGACGCAGCATATTCAATTTGATTAACACATCTGAACGTAAAACCGCATGCTTGTTAAAAACGCAGTTGATTTTTTTCACCATCACACGTGTGCCCAACCACATTTAACCTTAACGCTCAGTTCCATTATTGTTGAAATTTCCATGCTCTTCTCTTAAATACGATTTCTATACCTGCATTTTTAAAGTATAAAATTGACCTATATATTTTATTACATATACTCGCTTGTACTCTATACTTTTTAGCTGCGCGGAGTGGCTGTTACATGTACTTCTGGTTGTTGAACTTTCTAACATACAAGTGTCGAGTGAAGTTTCAGTTTAATTTTCATTATAAAAGTTGTTGCATACCGATGTTGAAGTTACTAGGTCACTGATTTTGTTTTCAATGGTATTCATTTCACAAAGTTGTTTGATACCATTTTACGTTCAAAAATTTAATTTTGTGTCCTCTGATAGGTGACACCATCTTTCCAGATATTCGTCTTATTTTTAATGTAATATTCATTGCAAGACTATATGTCCCGTCTGGTATGGTTTTCCGTAATTTCTTTTAAACTCCTGAAGATTTTGTCGCACACTCATAAAGGAAACAAGTCAACGATTTTCATCCAGCGGGTCTGCACTGCCAGCAGAGTGATGTGTTAAAAGTTGTAGAACGGACATGACTTTTGTCATTAGCATACATTTTCAAATATATTTAGTATTTGGTGTAACAGACCTCGCGTGCGGTTTATATTTCCGTGTATTACATTTTCGCTAGAAACGATGTGCGAGTTTGAATCCTGCAAACATTTACCATTTTGTGACTTACATGTATCTTTGTTAATGTCCGCTTAAACATGTTAAAGGGAGATGTGCAGGATTGACGAATGGAACAGATTTGCGAAAAGGGTTATTAATCAGTTGAATATCTTTATATGAAGCTCAAATATTGATTTACATCCGAAATATTTAAAACCAATATTTAAAAAAAAAGATATACGTATATGGCGTTTCCTATCCTATGCGACGCGCATAGGTTAGCTATTTTTGTATTTCCCGCGTAAAGCAGCGGCGGTTTTTGGGATTGTCACGAGATCACTTCAACCAAAATACGCATTCGGTGTACCTTGCCGACTATCGACGTCGCCATTTGTTTAAAATGCCTGGGCCACAACGAATAGTAAGCTCAGCGATGAGCTAAATATAGAATGATCGCTAACTATAGAATGTATTTTTGTATAGGGATTTCTTCAGCGGATTGTTTTCAGGTCCGGTAAAATGGTAAAATTTACTGCAAACTTCCTCCTCGATGGTTTGTAATGTAGAGTTTAGTGAAAAATACACGTTAGTGTTACATAGATCGCTCTGTTTACGATCTTACCGAGTACACCTGCTCGACGCTGCACATCTTCCTTTAAAGACTTCTTAAAATTTATTGATATCAACATGATAAAGTCAACATTAATACCGGTCTAGTTATTGACACTTATATCTGTGATATCTATAATATTTGCGATATAATAACAGTATGTATTCTCTAGGTTCGTATTTTTCAAAGGGACCAAGTTTCAGCGAAAAATACTATAGGGACCAGATTTCAGCGAAAATACCTCTAAATAGTGAAGTTGAAATATTTGACTTAGTACTACATGTAATAATACTGAAAGGGTTCGCGGTCGCCGTTTAATCAACGGAAATTCAGTAAATTGACTAGTTTTGCGGTGCAATCTATTCGCAATTACTCGCCAATACATATTCGCGATATCCCAGAAACAAATCAATTTACCGGATTTCCGTTGGTTTAAGCATTTTGAACTTTATGGTGTTTGAGGGAAAATATGCGAAACATTCAAAGGTATAAAAGTTTAAATTACTGATCGATGTTCTTCTAATTAGCCACTAAAACAAGGAAGTTTCAAAACAAAGAAATACAGATCAACGGGTTTTCTACGACAAAACAGGGTCGGCTTTTGAAACGCGATTTCTTTATATGTTTAAATACGTTAAGATCGTCGTTTATTTTAACGAATCATAGCTATGGACAACTTGTCATCGGCGATAATTCATTTTTTTGTCATTGAGATATTATCGTTGTTTATTTTAAATACATCGGATATTATTTTCAATCGTAACTACGTGAAACGCTCTCATGGTCATGGTACATATTAAACGCCTACATAAATAGTACCTATCAAATTAAATCTGTTTTATTGTAAATGAAAAATGTTGCAAATTTCAATGCCTAGGGACATTTATAATCCCCTGTCACTGCTTCAAACAGACGATTAACATAAACTGAAGAGTAAATTATTTTTTATGAACAACTGAGATCGGATACCAGTCGCTTTATTGAAACATCTGTTTGAGTGTAATAGAGACCTGTCACCAAATGCACCAATCAAATGCCTGGAATTTTAGGTTGTTTCTCGGTTTCAGATTTATAACGTTGCGCCAAGAGTATGAGTGATGCGTTCAATATTCGTCGCTTATCAGCTGTTAAAAGAAATTTTTTTATTTAAAATAACATTTAGGGTCAGTTTTATAATTGCACTGTTGGTTTATTTTTGCATACATTTCCGTTTATTTCTTTACTCTATAGATATAACCTGACTGTGACCCGTCCGTCTCGTCCGATCTGGATCTACACTGTTCGCTTCTTCGTCTTCAATAATAAGCCTGTTGATCTGATTCTTGATCTATGGGATACATGTAGTATCCGTGGACTTAAGAGGTAAAAATGTATTTTAAATGTGAAATAAAACGTGGCCGTAAAGCTAATAATAACAGATATTCTTGTTGCAGAAAAACTTTCAAAATCGCTGATCGTCGAGTATCGCGTCAATTAAATACGCTTCAAAAGCTTTAACTAACTTAATGGTGATAATGAGAACCATTCGCAATGATGTGAAAATAAGTATTTTTTGCCAAAATTATATAATTGCATGTTTAAAGCTTTTTATTCACATATGTTCCTTACATGTAAATAACACTAATACTACGGTTATGTATATAAAATAATTTTAAAAAGTAAAACAATTCAATTATGCATGTCGATTTATCACTTGTTTTAGTAGTTAAGGAGAAGGAAACGTTAGATTTAAAGGATTTGAAATTCAATTTTTTGACCCTCCAACCAGTCAGTTGCCTAATGAATAACTATATTAACGGTTATTTTAAGTTGACTCTCAAGTAGCAGATTGTTTTTCCGGCGCCGCATCCTTTTGCTTATGTTTCTTTACACTTGCCTTTATACGCTCTCGTTTTTGTTTAGAGGAAGAGCAACTGTACAGGCGAGGATCTCCCTACCATACCACGAACTACGTAATGATGTAGTTAGTTTAAACTAGAATCTATTTTATTAATACTATAAACTTTATTTGGAATCTTATACGTAAATACTTGATACAGTTATAATAATAAAAACATGAATCAGCACAGTGTTTTACATATACAATGCTTATTCTAACTTTTGATTCAAAAACACTTACTGAATTATTGACCCGATACACTTAATATGGTTATATACGTTTCAAAAATACCTGCCGATAACTGAAAAAAAATGTTCAATTCGGCATGTTGTTCAAACTGTTTTTGTGACTTAAATCAAAATAATAAAAGTACGTATTCTGAAGCTTGGTCACGATTATAACAATTATTAAAATAAATTTCTAAAAATATATTATTCATATTTTTTGTTTTCTATACTGAGTTCAAGTTAGAGACATATCCGTGTAAGGAGGCGGCAATTTGCCTGCAGTAAAAAAAACAACATTAAACACAATAAATATAATGGGTTTTGGATCCTGGTTATTAGGATCTATAATTCTAAACGATTGACTGCTGATAAAAAAGTACTTTGTAACCACATATTTTGAACTTTCCAATCTTGTTTTTTGATAACACTTATTAAAAAATAGCATTTTGTTTCACAAAACACCACATTAGCGTGTGAATATGTTTGCGGTGCTTGAATCCTATTATGCTGGAACGTACCGTCATTAGTAAGTAAAGTAAGTAAATAAAGTACAGTAAAACCCCTCAAAAAGAGCAGCTAGAAATAAAGACCACTGTATCATTTCACTGTTCATGTTACAGATTTGCATTTTTTTCCATCCCAACTGATTTGCACTATTTTCCACCCCAATAGATTTGAACTATTTTCCAAAACAAAATATTTGCATTATTTTCCACCCAAACAGATTTGCGCTATTCTCTACCCCGACAGATTTGCACTAGTTTCCACCCCAACTGATTGCGATATTTTCCAACCCAAATGATTTGCACTTGTTTCCACCCCAACATAAAAGCATTAGTCTCCACCCCAACAGATTTGCAATATTTTCCACCCCGAAAGAGTAGCCCTATTTTCCGCCCGGCCAGATTTGCACCATTTCTACCCCGACAGATTTGCACTATTTTCCGCCCTGACATATTTGCACTATTTTCTACCCGACAGAGTTGCACTATTTTCCGCCCGGTCAGATTTGCACTATTTTTCACCCCGACAGATTTGCACTATTTTCAATCCCGACAGATTTGCACTTGTTTCCACCCCAACAGATTAGCACTTATTTCCACCCTAAAAAAGACCACTTCTGCACAGTCCCAATAGTGCTCGTAACGGCGTTTCACTGCAACGCCTCTTTCCGGAAATCGGACTTTAAGTTAGTTTCTAGCTCTTGGGTCATTTTTCATCAGCGACCAAGGTTATAAAACGGAGAAT
Organism: Corbicula japonica; assembly: GCA_038501625.1. Lineage (NCBI taxonomy): Eukaryota > Metazoa > Mollusca > Bivalvia > Venerida > Cyrenidae > Corbicula > Corbicula japonica. Next base: position 34,781 of record JAZAYU010000141.1, read on the forward strand.
GGAAACCAGTCTCAAATCTCAAGCATCTGATTGGCTGAAATTAACAAAAAAAATACAATCGATCTGTGCACATCAATTTAAGATGTCACTGGTCACATTAAAATGACCATGAGCAAACATCGGGAAAAACATTGAGATTACCGAAAACTGTCTTCGCAATTTCGATTTCTGAATGCCCTTATTTATAAATAAAAACATATAGGGACCAAAAGTGATTCAAACAAACAAACTGTAGAAAGAAAAAATCGATATAATGGCTTTATATGTTTTTAGATAGAAGAAAGTGAGAGTATAAGCAAAATACAGGAGGGCATGAATTCCGTTCATTTGCAAGTGTTCAATGAATTGAGACAAATGTTACAAGCTCTGAATGCAAACCACTTCAGTAATCTGATTGGTTGAAATCGAGCTCATTCTCAAAACTGACTCATCGGAATCTTGAGATCTGAGACTGGTTTCTTTGATCAATTTTACAATATTAACACCGTTCCAAGATATGAAAATATAATGTGTTAAGCTGGTCTCTATGTAAAATTTTACCCTTCAAGGTTAAATCTTTATTTGACTGCCTTTGGAAAATTTAAATTTTAAGTTAAAAATAAACGTAACGCCAGACTGAAAAAAATTGCAAAGTATTATTTGGTCGCAGCAGGTTGTCAAGCATGACAGGTTTCTATCAATTCACTGATTGTAAGTGCAAGGTATGTGCACAACATGTTTAATGTCTAAAAAATGAAAGAAACCAGTAGACAGAAACGGGCTGTGATAACCGCCTAAACAGATTATTTAAAGAACGTTTAAATTTTAGCGTTTATGTCAATTTTAATATAATTATTAAACTTAAAATGTCAAAACTGTTTTGAAACATAAATTTTTAACGAACCCCAGAACGTAATAGTAAGAGATTGATAATTACCATTTGAATGGTTTGTTGTTTGAAAATTTTCTCAGGGCTTGAGATAATTGCAGAGTGGCTCAGTAAGGTCGTTGAGTATCTAATATTTTGCTTGATAATGCAATAAGTTTCTTTTGTGTTTTTTTATGTATGTGTGCTTTTGCATGCAACGTTGTTCCGGTTATGGCTGGGTTTGACCTTTTTCAACAAGAAAACTTGTAGTGTGTGCATATGATAACATGTTGGGTCAAATGTAAGGTAGGTGCACGGTAGAACCTGGTTTTAAACCCCAAGTGGCAAATTATTTTGACACTTACCGATCTTAGGCCGTAACCGCTCGGGTTCACTTTTTCGGTAATTGTTTGTGGTGTCTTTTTTATATAAATATTTTATCACACATGCTCTTGTTTCCTCTCTAGTTGTTGGCTGTGTGCGGAGGCTGTGTCAATTGGATGTGGCCATTCCTGAAATGCATTTTAACATTTTTCTTTTATATCCGGGACTAGGCGGGGAGGGCAGCAATGTGCGTTTCCATTATTGTCCATGAACAGGCTCAATTTAAACCTTTCCTCCATAGGTACACTTTTATTGCGTGGGCGATCAGTTTAGATCCAGAACAGCCGGCACATCCATGCCTTCTGATCAGGATTTAAACTGTTTTCTTTATGATTCATTAGGTTAATTCTGACCAAAATGCGACCAGTGCAGATCCTGATCAGACGGCTCGGATGTGCTGGCTTATCTGGATCTACACTGGCCGCACATACGTAAAAATGCGTATTTATGGAAGAAAGGTTAAGGCAAAAACTTCGATAAGACATTTTTAGAAATAATATGAGCTGTACAATGTCGTTATATGGTAAACATCGGTGTCACCTTCTTTGATCATGCATTTAAAAACTAAAAACCAATGCTTATATGTACATTGATTTTTAACTAAAACATTTGCATTCGGTTCAGATAGCTGAGATTTGTCTCGCTATGGTCACTTTTTGTGCCATATTATATTTCCGTTCACTGCAATACGATTTTAAAACATTCCGAATTTGATTGTACAAATAAATCTTCAATGTTTATCATGGATGACAACACAAAGATTGGCAGTGCGTATAACCCGAGTCATAAAATGTAAGCCAATGGGCAACAGTGACAACGAAAACAAGTCACTTAAAAACACATTAAATATTGTATCCGGCTCGAGTACATTTAAATCGTGAGAAAACAGTGCCCAAGGTTATAAAGCTGAGCATGGAAACCAGTTTCAAATCTCAAGGATCTGATTGGCTGAAATGGCGATTGGTCGCCATTTCAGCCAATCAGATGCTTGAGATTTGAGACTGGTTTCCATGCTCAGCGTTATAACCTTCAGGCCAGGTCACGTCTGAGCAGTCTGATAAGTGTCTACACTTTTAGTCATTCAGTCAGGGAACCGTTTAATGTACATCTAAAAGCAGTTTAGATACCCTTTCTCGTTGTGTACATTTGTAAATCTGTAATTTGGTCGCAGTCAACACCACAGACATGCAACCTATTCGATTTTATTAAAATGTTGCTGCAGTTGTTCTTTAAAACTTTTAATCTAATGTTTGTTTAGCGGTCAACACCTAAGGTTTACACCAATGCCTTTCAAATCACAGCAAAGTTGTTTAAAATGGGTTTTAAAGTTAATAAGCAGACGGCATTGCTATTAATTAGAATTTTGCGGTAGAAATAACATACACATACATTTAAAACAAAATTTGTCTTTGAATGTTTGAGAAAAAGGCAGCGGTTTGATAATGAAGGTTATATGTTGAATTGAAAATGTTTTAACAGGAGTACGGTGCTATTTATCTAATAGTCATCGGTCTAGAAATTATTGAGAAATAAGCAAAAACCTACCTGAAACGGGTGATTTTGTGTGTGCACTACATACAAAATGCCACGTAATATAGCCATTCTGTATTTGAGAAGAGGTTGATATTACAGTAGCACCGTTTGTACAGTGTGGCGGTTGTAAAATGTCTCCCCGTCCAAATAAGTCGGTACCGTTATCAGTATATAATTGGTTTACTATTTCACTTAATGAAGATCACTTTATCGGGGTTATTCAAGAAACAGTTTTTGGAGTGGCTAGGTGATGTCGTCATTTGGGTTCAATTCCCAGTGGGGGCTTATCTTTCTTTATTCCAATCATTCAGTAATAATATTGCAATGGACTGAAAAGATACTGGCGATTAAACTACACTCACTAACTAACGAAAGATTCGGTAGTTTGTGAATCACTTCAGGAATCCTTAAGATATTCACAGGTTATTTCAATGCAAGAACCTCTCAGAGTTATATGTTTGTTGAAAAAATCAATATAGGAATCGCCACACTAAGAAAACACAGCTGTCATGGCTTTAATATAAGATTATCAATATCAAATAAGCAGTAAACGAAAAAGAGAACATTTGTGGTTACCGTCTCGGATGGTCAGTTGCAAAACAACTTGCTACTGAGGGTTTAAACCAGGTTCTATGGAGTCATAATGTCGTGGGTAGGCAATTTCAATGCAGTAAAAATCTCGGGCGACGTTGCTTGTTGATTCCTAAATGTAGCGGTAATTTGTTTACTTACTTGAAAGTGATCTGATTTTCCTGAGGCACTTATAATATGTTTTAATGGGCTCGTATCACGATATCGAGCGGCTCGAAAGAATAACTACGGGTACATTTAAGATTAACATCCATCTATATCCATTATTTTAATCAAAAATGTCATCTTAATTGTGGTATATGTCTTTTAATGAAGGACCATTAAGCATGTATGACCTTGATAAATTGAAACCAAAACCATCGAATATATTATTCGTTAAATTTATATTTTGAAACAATATTTGTTAAAAAAACATTTTCAAATAAAAAAACATCTATTAAAGAATATCATTTTTCTTACGCATAAATACCCACAAACATTCAAGATCTCAAAAGCGGGCGTAAAATATTGAGTTACTTGTTTAAAGTTCATAAAACTCAGCAGTGCATGCAAAAGAAGTCTGTTCAACACTGCAAAAAAAAAATCCTTTACCTGCCGGGTTACATCTCCGGCAGTTTAGTGATTATAGACCGATTTTGGTTTAAACATCAAACTTAAAAAGTTATTTGTAAAACTGTTAATGACTCTTGGTTTTTGTTCTTTTTAACTGTTTGTAATTAAACAATCTCAATTAAAACTGGTTCTTTGAGCGTGGTTAATTTATTTGATAAATCTCTATATTGAGGAAACTCCTGCTTCTCGACATTTAAATATTGAAACACCATGTTCAAACCTTCAAAAATGTTTCTATGGGGTGTTCTTACTCGGTTTCAAACGAATGTGAGCTATTAAAGATTTGAACAAAAGGCGCCGGTCTCAGTATCATAATAATAACAAACGAGAAAACTTTAACCAACAACTACCATTTATTTTGAATACTTATAAGCAATAGTTTAGAATCGCATTTCCAAAGTCAAAGTTTACGCCGATTCTTTTCCTTAAACTACACTAAATAAAAATCACTAAGTATCCATCGTAAAAAAGGAATACGTATCTTGCTAAACGATCTTCAAATGTCCATATGATTAATGCATGGAAAAATAATATATGGGGCACGCAACGGGAAAAGGTACCTTCGGTCATATTTTGTGACATTTTAGTTGTTACTATATTTAGAAAGAACTTACAACTATCTAAAAATTTCTCATAACTAACAAGTGCTTTTCTTACACATTTTGACAAAAAATGATATTATTTTATCGCGAAATGTATAATAATTAATGACGTCTTCTCAACTTTATGACGTCATTTCAAGGATAGACGTCAAGTGTCCGAAGGTACCTTGAAAAATGCTTAAATATAAAAAATGAAATACCATACAAATGCTCATTGTAGTCATAAATCTGAGTTTGAAATTCTTTTCAGTTGTTTAAGTTTGATCGGTGTGCAAAGATGAATTTAATCTAATATTTTCTTTTTCAAAGTTGTCGTTACTGAAATAAATAAACGCAACATTTAAGTGTCCCCGTAATCACTACTTTCTTAAACATTTCAGCTGCTTGAAATATAGGATTGGTTTCCAATATTTACGTATACCCTTTAGCCCATTTTGTCTCTGAAAACGGACGTTAAAGACGAATTAAATTTGTAAAACGTGAGCCACGGATAAGAAAATTATATGTACATGAAGTAAATGTGTTAGACGGACTAGGTGATGACATTTCGTAGCAATCAACGCAAAATTGGCAGAAATATCGGCTTTTGTTGCTTGAACGCGGAAAAATTGATGGACGTCTCGAAAGTGACGTTAGTGGCTAACTTTGAAGGCTTCTAGTTTCGAAACGGCTAAAAATACTAAAAAAGTATATACACATCCAAATCAGGCATATGCTCAATTAAATGTATGCGAAATTTCGTGAGGAAACTCGGAAAAAATTTTGAGGCGCGTTCCACCTTAAAACTTTTAACTGAAAGGCAATACTGTACGCGTAAACAGGTAACAAACAGTCATGTAAAACCTGTTTTTAATTTAATATTACAATTTGAAAGATTGGTCCAGAACGGGCAAACTTACACGAACAGACAAGCAAAGGGACATAGCACACCAAACTATTTCATTTTTTTAGGAAGATGAGAACATCAATATAAAAGTTGTGATACCAGGGCTGAAGGTTATAAAGCTGAGATTGGAAACTAGTCTCAAATCTCAAGCATCTGATTGGCTGAAATGGCGACCAGTCGCCTTTTCAGCCAATCAGATGCTTGAGATTTGAGACTGGTTTCCATGCTCAGTTTTATAACCTTGGGCACAGATTCAGACCACCCATATGAAGTAAATAGGCAATATCTTTCTTTATGATAGATGGGAAATAATAAATTGTAATAGGATATATATGAAAACAGGTCAGGTAGAACGGATGAATACAAAAGTAAACTTTGTTTCGGTTAATACATAAATTGTTAGTTTTTTTCTTTTATTTACATGAGATGAATTTTAATAGGATCCGATTTCGTATTTAAACTGTGTTAACATACTAAAACGTAGGCAACTGTAACGAAAAAACGACAACATTGCTTTATAAGTTCACATATTAACTTCAAATCTGTTTTGTAAACATTTTTTGCAGTTTCAGTCATTTCAGTCCATGATCTAAAGCTGAAAACTAGAATTGAAGCAACTTTTAACGGATTTGAGTCAAATCAGCAAGATCACGACGACAGGGATAAAAGAAACAAATTCAAATGGACCAGATAAGTTAGACAAATGGAACCATCTATTATTAAATTTAAACGAAAACAATTGTAAACAGATATTTGCTAACTTAAAAACTATTAAAGAAATTAAACTTCAAAATTTTCAATTTAAAATAAACAACAACATTTTGGTTACAAAAACATTTCTATTTAAGATAAATAAAGTAACAGACGAATTGTGTTCTTATTGTAATCAAACTAGGGAAACCATTGAACATCTCTTCTTAGAATGTCCGATTATACATCTATTTCTAACGAGAATTCAAAAATGGCTTGCAGAACAATGTAGGGTAGATTTTTCTTTGAACAACAGACATTTTATTTTCTCTTTTCAGGAAAACAATTGTATTGGAAATTATTTATCTGTTCTCGTTAAATACTACATTTATAAGTCAAAATTTAGAGAAAATTGTGATTCACATCTTTCTGTTCAATTTTTTAAGACATATTTAAAACAAAAACTAGAGTCAAAATACTATATTGCAATTTTACAAGGAAAACAAGACACTTTCAATAAAAATTTTGGAACAGTTTACAGGATAGTTAAAGAATCATAACAATTACTATCCTGACAAAACACTGAGAAAAATCTAATTTTTGTATTTTCCGAATAACCGTTTTTTAATCACATCTAGATACACAAATTATTCAAACTTTAAAAATTCATATAGATTGTGCAAGGTTCGCTATGTTCAGAGTCGTTTTATATACGTTAAATATACTAATTTCTGAGGCCACCTTACATTATATCCTTACGAGTGTTATATCTCATAATGCCTTAACATTGCTATAAATTGCATCAAAAAATAACATGTTATATGTATTGTATTTAACTTTACTGTGAATTTGTATAATGCATACTTGCAATAAAAGGGGTTACCCGGATAGGGGCCTCAAAGTTATAAAAAAACAAAACAAAAAAAAAAAACAAACAAATTGAGCTTCTAGGTTCTTATAACAGCAGCAACGCAGTAATAAGGGTTAAAGCGTCGTTCCTCAAGCCGAAGCACATTTTTATTATATGCTTTAAAGTGAATTACAGAATTTTCCCGGTGAATTACAGAATTTTCCCGGTGAAATAAAAGTGTAATTTCACTGTTTTCAACAGTGGAATATTATTTTTATTTTCACTGATTTTTGGTGTTGGTACCCAAACGCACATAAACATACCTAATGAGAACGTAAAAAAACGGGCTTAAACTTGTATATTTGACTTTATGACGTCACGTCATAAGCAATCGGTTTTTGGCGCCATTTCTTGCATATTTTCTGTCGAATTCACGCAAATCTTGCACTAAAAGCATAAAATAAAAGGAAATTTGTTTTTTAAAGTGAAAAATAGATATATGTTTCACTTATAAACTCCTTAATTATGTATTTTCACTCGTGAACATACGAATTTCAGAGCTCAGACACTCGGTGAAATGTACAACGTATTTCTATCTTACACTTTTAAAAACAAATATCCTCTATGTATTTTATGTTTTCAAGTTAATTATTCGGCTCAGTAAAATAAATTGGTATTCCACTGTTTTTAAACTGGAAAATACAATTTTTAGTTTCACTGTTTTTGGTAAGCCATTGAAGGCATTGTGTTTCTTTGAAAGTGATGTAAGTTTTAAAAAATAACTGATAATTTTCAGTTTCTTTAAAAAAAATTGTGATAGATAAGCTGTTTGACATACTTAAATCTGATATTTATTTCAGAACTATTTTCTATTGCTTTGTAAATTATGATTTCATCAGTTATGATTGAAAGTTTAGTGGCGATTATTTTGGGGCCCTCCATAAGGAACAAAGAATTGACATTGTCATGGTTAAGAATAACTAAGTGTAAAGATAATATTTTTGAAATGATGTTTTATTACTTGAAAGTTCTTGTTAGAAATACCGACCATAAATATGAAACGAAACGATTTTCGATACGATGTTTCTTTTTTTTAAATACATTTATGTTATGTTTTTATTTAAAACAGGATAATTCACATTAAAACGGTTAAAGCCGGCAACAATCTTTGTTGCGCTTAACAGCATTAATTCAAAAACAGTTTTTGTTGAAAATGAAGAACACTCAGAACTCGAATGTTTCGAATGCTGTTCAAGAGTTTAAACATACACATTTAGTTTTGTTCCGTTTAAAAGATATTGGTATATTTATTTAGGAAAAAGCAATGCACACAGCCAAAATGAAAACGGGAAAACGAGAGTATGCCATTTATCAAACTCTACCAAGTGATTTGATTGGCTGACATTTCTGCCACCACAAGTGACGTAACAGACAAGCTTACATGTATCATGTGACAACTTCAAAAAATGATTTTTTAACGTTTACAATGTTTTTCAACGAGTACGCTTTATTTCGTTATTTTAAATAAATACTAAAATACGTGAAACGTTATCATTGAAAATCAATTCCATATTATATTAAAATGAGTAAATAATAAAAATCTGCTTGAATGTCCGTGATTGTAATGTTTACTGTAATAATAATACTGCAAGGAGTTTGATCATATATAATACGATTTTAAATTAAAATAGTACTCAATTACTATAGTATATGTACTGGCCCGAGTCCCAACGCCATTCTAAGAGAAAATGCTTTAAAATATAAATAATAAATGACTACCTTGTCAGAGGCGTAGCCAGCTTTTTACAAGATACAGGCCCATATAAGGAGTTCCTAGTGACGGTTGCCTCTTGATACGGGGGTCTCGGGTGCAAAGCCCCCAATAAGTAATAAACAAGTGAAGATTAAATGTAGCAAACTGCAAATAAAGCGTGACAACACAGAAGATTGGAACGAAGGTCTGCATTTACATCTGGCAAATAAAATAATCATTTTCTCCAGAAGCCAAAGACATATTTGATTCGACAAAAACGGCTTGAACCTGCTACCATACCACCCCGTTCTGTTTTTATTGTATTTTTAGGACTTTTGAAAACGTCATTTTCCTTTCCAACTTGTAGGCCCGGGCCTACATAGCCTAATAGAAGCTACGCCACTTCTTGTGTTTTGTTTTAATTTGTTAATTGTTTGTGGTGTCTTATTGAAATTGATCATTTTATGAACACATGGCAACTGTTTCTCTTAACTATTTGGCTGCGTGGGGAGGACGTGTTTTCCTGGTACATGTATAAGCAATTCCTGTTATGCGTATTTTACCTTTTAGTACGAAAAAAGCAATGTGAATGACTAGTAATACGCTACAAATTTAACTACGGTAGAAATGGACCCATGTTTTTTCGAAAGCGAATTAACCCCTACGGATGTCCAAGATGAGCACTCTAGCGCAACAGTATGTTTTCGCTTGGTCAATCGGTCATGGTACGCCGAGGATGAAAAAAATACTTTAAAAGCTAACATGAGACGCGTTTCGTTAATGTGTGTGCGGCGTTGATTGCAAAATGTTATCCCACTGGATTCTGATGTGTTTGGCGGCCGTCGCCCTAGTACAGTGGAGTGGCACAAAAGGTTTGCGTTTAATAAATCATTTTTAAATTTCATCATTATACTGAATTAACATTTGTACTTCGAAAATTTTTCTTTCAAATAATAATAATAATAATAATAATAATAATAATAATAATAAAATTATTATTATTATTATTATTATTATTATTATTATTATTATTATTATTATTATTATTATTATTAAAGCGCTGAAAATAAGTAAGTGCAGGCAATGAAGTATTATGCTTGTTATTTTTTTTATCGGCAAATATTTTGAGTAGCACATTGTGGGTAGTATTTAATAAATATATTGAAAATAGAACATTTTCCCAAAATGCAAATAAAATCATAATAATATTCACTAATTTGCAATTTTATTTGGCTTGCCACTGAGCTTATTTTCTCAACAACAGCAGCGCTACAATGTTGATGATTTGAATTAATAGATAAAAAGTTAAAATATATTGAAAAAGCAACGTTGAAATCCATAAAACCTTTTGATGGGTATTCCGCGGACCTCACGAAAATGTATTGATTTTGCGATTGAGAAAAGATTTCAAAAACGTGATATGAATATTTACAGAAAAGTCAGAAAAAAAATAAGCATAGGTATGTCTGACCTCAATTGTTTACAATAAGGCAAAGGAAAATGCATGTTACTGCCAATTCCACATAGCGCAATTCAATATGTACTCGTACACAGATATATATGAATGGACATACCTATATTATTTTCGAATTATTGGCAAAGTCAATAACAGTTTTTGTCGGCTTTCTGTTTCGTCAGATTGCATTCAAAATAATATCATACCTGTAACCATGTTTTATCAATTTCATCATTTTGAATGTACGTAAACAACAAAAGTGATTGATGAGATAATTTTCATAAACTCCTCACAGTGGTTTCTTCCCTTTGCACAGTACAAAGGTGTGTGACAGGTTGCCAGATTCCTATTGTCCAATCGCGAACTAGATTATCTAACGTAATATGTGTTGTCCTTGAGCCTACTGTCAGAGACTTTCTCTACGGTTTTATTGATACAAGAAGGTCTTGCAAGTAATATATTCTTTCTGTACGCTAATTTTACAACTGTATACGCAATTCCAAAAGACAGTGTGAATTTTTTCGGCGATTACTAATTAACTGTTTTTCTTAATTCTTAAATATAAATTCTATAGTTAAATATTCTGCTGATCTTACAGTACTGTGAACGTTTAAAGTTACAAAATTTGCGTCTATCGTGTATCGTGCGTCCGTCTAACGTGCATCGTGCGTCCGTATATCGTGTATCGTGCATCAAGCGTTTTTAATGGTATCATGTAACGTGAATAATTTACTTCCTTATGAAAATTTATGTGATTATATTTCAACCATTCATCTTATATTTTGATGGCGTTTTCAAACTTTTAGAAATCTTGTACGCAAATTATATGAATCGGCAGTATCGTGTATCGTGCGTATACCGTGTAAAGTGCGTCCGTCTATCGCGCATCGTGCGTCCGTCTATCGTGTATCGTGCGTCCGTATATTGTATATCGTGCGTTTCGTTTGTAACCTCAAACGTTCACAGTACTGTATCTCAATTTTGAAACTATTAAAAATATATAGGCATTCAGATAAGCAGCTAAAATCACCGAGAAAGAAGTTCACACTTTCATTTCAGTATGTGACATAGTAAGTAGACCATCATGCACTTGTACATTTTGAAACATTAACAAACATGTTTTGATAATGGTTACAAAAAGTCAATCATTATGAAGTGTAGAACGTTTAGGAAAGACAGAAGAGTTTTATGTGCTTTACAACTATTATGTATATTAAATGGTATTTAAAACCTTTTGTAGGGTTTCAAATGCTTTAAATATATAATGTAAGTTGAAAGCTAGTTATCACAGTTACGTGTATATTTGTCGCCTTTAGCAGTTCTAAAAATTTAATAAGGTGCTGCCAAAGCCAATAATATTTTTAAATTAATCTTTATCTTAATTCTAATATAATTTAATAAAATCATGTTTAAGATTTGCATTTATAGGATATGATATAACAAAATTTAATGCATCTTCCAGTTTATCACAAAAAGGACATTTTCGTTCGTATTTTATTCCAGTCCATGCTAAAGAAGAACTCGATGAGGTGGAAAAGGAGCTTGTTAGAGCGCTTGAGAATGCCCTTGAAAACCAGGTTTGACAATGCCTTTTTACAGTACCTGTCTGTACCAAAAAAGCAAGAAATATTTCGTGTGGTTTTAACTCACTGTGTGTGGTTTAAATTTTACATCCGCCACAAAATTGTTCGAAACAAATGTTATGTTTCCAACAAATGATAAATGTCTTCTGTCTTAACTTATAGATGTTTGTTTACGTAGGGTCAATCAAACGCGAACACATTGTTTCAGAAAGATAAGGATTATTGCACAACAATATTGACCTGGCACTCTTGCATTTGACCCCATATTCGTTAATTTTCGTAAATGTTACGATCGGTAGTCCGGCATCTTTTCTAATACTCCACACATCACTTAGGTGTAAATTGAATACTATATCGGTGTTTTCGCTGATACCCGTGTTCATTCAATGACCTTTACGAAAATTTAATGAAGTGCCAGGTCAATACTGTTGGACAATACCCGTGTGAACTTGAATGTGTTTCTTTACGTAGGGTCAATCGTTTCGGAACACGTTGTCTCGGAGAGATGATGGTGACTCATGTAAACGTGTATATGTTTCTTTATATAGGATTTATCGAATCTGAACACGTTGTTTTTGAGAGATAATAATGACCCATATGAACTTTTATCGATTTGCTTACGTAGGATTAATCGAATATAAACACGTTGTTTTAGTGAGATGCATTAAAACCCCTCACAAAGACCGCCCCGAAATTAAGACCACCTCGCTAATAAGACCACTATTCTGATGTACCAATTTACAGTTTTGCACTATTTTCTACACCTATATAAAGACCACCCCACTTTCCCAGTCCCAATGGTGGTTCTTATAGCGGGGTTTTACTGTACAGATGACCCGCATGAACTTGTATATGTTTTTTCACGTAGGGAAAATCGAATCTGAACACAATTTCTCAGAGATATATAGATGGCCCATGTGAACCTGTTTATTTTTGTTTACGTAGGGAAAATCGAATCTGAAGGCAATATCTCAGAGATATATAAATGACCCGTGTGAACTTGTTTATTTATGTTTTGGTAGGAAAAATCGAAGCTGAACACAACGTCTCAGATATATTTAGATGGCCCCTGTGAACTTGTTTATTTTGTGTGCGTAGGGATATTTGAATCTGAACACAATGCCTCAGATATATATTAGATGACCCCTGTGATTTAGTTTATTTTGTTTGCATAGGTAAAATCGAATCTGAACACAATGTCTCAGAGAGACGATGATGATCCTTGCGAGGAAGAGTGTGGTGACATTGACGAAGATTCCACCGTTAGAGAAGTTGGAGAGTGCATTGCTTGCATATGCGGCGTAGACCCATCCTTGGATGTCTGTGACGATGATGATGACAAGGTAGAAGCATTTTTCTCGGCTCTGTGGAGCTGTTGTGCTAACCAACTTTTGCATAACTATATTAATACTAATATTGTGTTCATAATATATACAAAACTTCGTATCTTCTACATAAAAACGTCATTACACTACACATAAATTAATTCTATGTTTTAATTCAGAAAAGCAAGGCCGAGAATTAATCAAATGATCTCTGACGCAATGAATATGTTTATATAGCCGACTTAGCTTCCAAGTAATTCCATATATTGTTTTTGACAGTCTGCACACTCGTTAACAACCAGGCCTGAAGGTTATAAAACTAAGATTGGAAACTGGTTTCAAATCTCAGCTTTATAACCTTCAGCCCTGTATGCTGATAAATTAGTTAGAATTTTTCGGAAAAACCAATCTGATCTCAGATCTGATACTGCGGGAGTACATACAATTGGTTAATCCGCTACCAAACTTGTTTGAACTCCGTCTCGATGTAGTGCTCGCTTTTCTGTTTTAAAGGAGTATATCACAATAGTTTACGCGCATATTTCTGCGCAAGCGCTAGTTCCACGAAATGTATTTTTCTCAGTGACCGGTGTTAGTTGAGTAGTACTTCGATTGTTGCGTAATATCAATCGATTAAATATTTCAAATTATTTCTCACAAAGTAGTCGTCCGTGAGAATGGCCTCACGCGAGAAAACAAGAAGGGCAGGTTCGTTAGTGATGGAAATCACCAAGCTGTGAAGAAACGTAAATTATTTGGTTCGATAATTTGCCCTGATAATGATATAAGTGTTTCGGATAATTTGACGTCCGAAGTAGATAATAACCAGAGTACGTGTGATCAGGCCGATATCTGTTGTTCAGAAATTGTATAATTACCTAATGGATCATAATATTTAGGGATTGTTGTATGATTTTCATTCATTATCAGTGTTAGGTGTTTTCGATATATATGGAAACTTTGGCAACACTTAGGGCTGCATTTGTGGGAATTTTATGAAAGAAAGGTGGTAACTGTAATGTAATTCTTGATAAAGAAATAGCTATTTCTTTCAAAATATGAAATTAGTTTTGATGAGCATGTTATAAAAACTATTTATACATGTTATGATGGATATTTGTAGAATTGCATTAAAATGAGAGATATTTTTGACTTATATGACCAACTTTGAAGGAATATAGTAAAAAATTAAGCCTGGAAGCCCCTGTTTTTTTTTGTTTTGTTTAGAAATATATACTGTGTCATTTTAAGGAGTTTAAAAAAATCTGTCCGTTACAAAAAAAGATATATAGATTTTTTTCCAGTCAGAGACTGATTGTCTCCCTTTTTTGTTGGATATTTTGGTCATTTTCAAAGTTTTTTCTTCACATATACAAAAAATATCACATAATTCCATACAAAACCATACATAAACATAATTCCAAACAAAAATATGCATAGATATAAGGTGTTGATTAGGACTTCCAGATGTAACAATCATTTAAAAGATATATGTGCGTTTTCTCAAAATCCCTTCAAAATGGCCGTATAGAGGGGTTTTATAATGAGCGATTACTCAAAAACAAGTTTGGAAAGCTATATTTTTCTTTATATCATTTTGTTTGTGAAGGAATTCTCTTTAATTGTGCAAAGTTTTTAAAAAAATCTGTCCTTTAGAACTTATTGTGATATACTCCTTTAAAATAACAATTCTTAATTGATTGATACGTATATTGCATTATCAAAAAATTGCAAACATATTTTAAATTAAATAAGGAACAGCTGTTATACATACAAAATCAGCGACAATACATAGAGATTAGTCAATGTCTCATAATAAATTTAAACAAAATCGTATTTCTCTCAGAGAAATACATTTCGAAATGTTCATGTCAATGGAGACGACGACGACGAAAATTGTTGTGATGATGATGATGATGATGATGATGATGATGATGATGATGATGATGATGATGATGATGATGATGATGATGATGATGATGATGATGATGATGATGATGATGATGATGATGACATAATTATTAACATAAATCGCTAAATTAAATACCAATTTGTAATTATGAACCCAAACTTACGCATTTACCTTTTTTATTTCTAGAGAGGACAGCCTGAAAATATGTACGTATTTTGTTTTTGATATCTTCCTTTTTTATTGTTTACATCACAGCAAAATATTCATAAAACATGTTCAGAATAGGTAGAACACTTTGGAATGAAAATATGATTTGACGAATCGAGGATTCCTTCTTCATTTTTACAGTGTGTAATTATTTGTATTATAACTTGTTATTTCGCCTTTCTAGTAAACAGTTGGTGTTAGTTCTTTAGTTACACATTTTCTATAGTTACACATGCAATACTGTAAAACGCATTAATTTCGCGAGGTCAAAATTTTGTAAAAAATCAGCTAGTTTCTTTATTCGCGTATTTATGAATTCGCGACGTCGTCAATTCTATTTTGAGTTGCTTATTTTCGGATAAACTTATTTCCGGATATATGGAAACTCATATTTTCGCGGTATTAATGTAGTCGCGAGTTAAGCGATTTGCGAATATTAGCGAAAATAAAACTTACGCGAATAAAACCAGTTTTACAGTAATTTATTATCCATTTATACTATAGTTTATGAAGGATAATGGTTCGACCTAGGGATCACACACAATTCGGTTACTTAATCAGAAAGTCCTAAAATTTAAATGTAATTAGTAAAAAAGTGTTGGTTATTTTGCCTACCTACAAGTGTATGTAAACTTATTTTTTATATTTCATTTAGGTACACACTTAATAAACGTTAAAAAGAATTAAATAAATTTACTTGTAGAGTAAGGAAAGTTCACATGGTGAAGAAGGGATGGTTCGACTTACCACGAATTCCCACAATTCCAATCCCAAGAGTTCCAATCCCAAGAATTCCGTCTCCAAGCCGCTGGTGGAAGAAAAAGTAAATCACAGACGCAGCGCTGGACGAGAAATGCCTTTAATGACCAATCACAATAACTTGTAATTTTGTAATTAAATAACAAAAACAATATCGGTATTCAGAGGATAGCAGAGAGTAAACAACACGCAATAGATTATTGCCAAACACGCAGGCCTTCTCACACATATGACGAAGCACTTATACAAAGATATTTGCAGAATTTTGTGAAACAAATAAATTTATCGTCCATGCATTTAGCTTTTAATCAATATCGTAAGACACTCGTAAACCGTAGATCAAACTCTATGGTTTTATTATTAAAGATAAAAGTGTCTACAAATTAATCGTCGTTTACTTCAATATTGATGGAAATGTATAAAGGAAATTCTTGAAATAAAAGCTGTTTCAGAGTTATGTGACGATACTTTATTTATTATCAGCAACGGGTCACTGCCGGCGTTTCGTTGTAAACTGGTCCCCATAGAATATTGATCCCTGGTCATTATTTAAAAATATTGACCTCCATCTATTATATTTAATAATATTTTGATCCCAATATCAATACAAACCATGAATCGAGTAATTTGTTGAATTTATTGAAAATAGCATACAACTCTTAAGATAAACACAAGTGAATTTTACCGGTAAACGCACGTGTATCCATTCTTAATCCATACGATCATATTAGCAAACGTAACCTGCACAAAAGCCAATCAATGTTTCCACTAACAATTTGTTGTTATGGTAATATTGAAATGAAAAGCCAAGTTCTAGAAACTCGAGCAAGACTCTCATCATGACAACTGTCGGTTACTAGGTCGAAACAATTTGCTGTTATGGTAATATTGAAATGAAAAGCCAAGTTCGAGAAACTAGTGCAAGACTCTCATCATTACAACCGTCGGTTACTAGGTCGAAACAATTTGCTGTTTTCACAGTCATACACTAATACAGGTTGCCAGACTTATAAATGCTAAGAAATAATTGTAGTGGTATTAAACTGTATTTACGGATTTGATGCTATATGAAATAATGATTTATTTACGAAGCAAAGACACGCACAGCAAGCAAATACCCTGTACTGTAGTATCATTTAATTTCGCGGGGAAGAACTTTCGCGACAACCCCGTAAATAACTAATTCGCTAGGGCATAAATTCGCGCAACTGTATTTTCTTATAAAAAAAACACTATTCAATGGTTAATGTCGCTGGTGTTGAATTTCGCGCTCTTGTCGTAGCACAAAATACCAAAAAATTAAACCCGCGCGACATATAATGATTTAACAGTATCTCAAAAGTTTTAAATGACCATATGAAACGTACTGAAAAGCGATACCCTAATATATTAAACAATGATCTACAATCAGAATTATTGTTGGATATTTCAAAATATATAACAAAAAATAGCAATTAGCAATTACTATTCATCAATTGTTAAAACAGTAATTTTAACTGGCTTGCACACGTTATGAAATAACATTACGGTAAACATATTCAAGTTCAATAAGTATTCTTAACTTCTGAAGTGAAAGATGACGCGAATCGTCATGTTTTGCATGACATGGAAATTTTCATCTCTGTCATCGTGTTCTTGCTGATTTAACTCCATGTGGTTCTGGTCTCGGTAAGGTCATTGAATATCCGCCCATTTGGTTTTCAAAGCTATTTTTATTCGCTTTTTATATTTTATATGGCTGTGTTTCGTTTTCATGCAACATTGTCGAGTTGATGTGTGGGTTGGAGTTATTTCACCAAGACAACATGTACTTGTTTGTCCATACGAGAACCCATTGAGGCAAGTGTGAGGTTGGTGCAAACTATAACATCGTTTCAACCCCCATTACAAATTGTTTTGCCACTGACATGACTCGCCGTCAAAGAGGTAACCCCTCGGGTTATTTTTCTCGTTATTTTTTGTGATGTCTGTTTCAAATTTATATACCCATGCTCGTTTTTCTTCTCTACTTGTTGGCTGTTTGGCGAGGCTCTGGCTTCTGGAAATGGCCATACTAGCTATGCATTTTCACTTTTTCTACAAATTGTATAGTTGTCAAGATATGCCATATAAATATTTTAAATATTTACTTGACAGCGTCTTCGCCATTTTTTTGCATGCGAATCCTTTTTAGCGACAGAAAGACATAGCTGGATCTTCAGGTAAAACATGGCTCCGATAGTATTACATGTATCAAGTTATCAGAGTAACCAACATCTGAAGACGAATTTTATCTCCTAAAAGATGAAGTTTCTTGAAATTCGTTTGAATACTTAACACAAACGTCGGGATCATTATCACACATAAGGATTGAATCTACCTTTGAAGGTTTTCATTTGGGTATGAAAAAGGTTGGTTTGTTTAAAGTATACGAAGTAGCCCGAAAGGCTTCATGCGTACTTTAAAAAATCCAACTGTTTTTCATACTCAAATGAAAACAATTAAATATCGATTCAATCCATATACATTAACACACAAAAATACTCTGATTTATAGAGAAATTATAAGAAGAATTCGTGCTTTTACAAGTATTTCGAACGGCTGTTGGAACATCCACTTTGACGACAACGTGAACGCAGCAACTCCTGGCAAAACGTGCGAGCTCGGCGACGTCACACGTCAAAACACTGTGAAACGACTTTATAAAGTCATGTCGAGTATTTAATATTTTCCTCCATATAAAATTCCTTAGTGACATTGGTGAACAGTGTCGAATCCAGATCAGCCGCTAATTTATTTAGATTCATTAGGCTATAACTGACCAAGATGCAGACCCAGATCACACATGCGTAAAATAGCGTAAATAGGGAGTAAAGCTTTCAATCGGTCACGACATATCAATTAAGCAAATGAGCTTGAACTGAATGCAGAATAAATGTTTTTACAGATCTGTGAGCTGAAACCATTTTATATAAGAAATTAGTACTTTAGAATCAATATTATAAAAAAACCTTTTAGGAAATTCGTTAGGGACACATTCTATCAAAGTTAAAAGGTAACTGTACGTTCGTTTGTTTGAACGGGAGCTTGGTAATAATAGTGCACTGAGCGTGCAAAAGCCCAGGTAAAAATCACTGAATAATACATGATCGACAATGAGTTTAGTTTTTGACTTGAAATGATTACTTATTATATGTACCACTTTTGTTTTAGGGTTGCTAATATATGCCGCTGGTAAATGATTTGCAACGTAATTTCTTTCACACAAGGCAATAACTATCTGATATACTAAAAGAAATTAGAAACCAAACTTCTTCAAACAAGAATTATATTTCGCTTTTACAGAAGTTGCATTTCTACTTTCTTTAAATATCTTATATATAGTTAAAGACATTAGAAACGCAACTTGAAACACGAAATAGAAATTAGAAACGCAACTTCTTAAAACAAGAAATATAAGAAGTTGCGTTTCTGATTTCTTTAAGTATACATAACACTCAGGTAATAAATATAAACTGGAATGTTTAAGAAGATACTCACCTGGTCATGGAGCTAAGTTTAGCTTTGGCATTGAAACATGAGCTTTCTGGGCTGAAGGTTATAAAACTGAGATTGGAAACCAGTCTCAAATCTCAAGCATCTGATTGGCTGAAGTGGCGACTTATAGCCATTTCAGCCAATCAGATGCTTGAGATTTGAGACTGGTTTCCATGCTCAGTTTGATAACCTTGGACACATGTATCAGGTTAAACACCTTAAAACTCAACGTTGGTTGACATTTAATATTTGTCATCAACCTTTTTCGAACAGTTTTGATTATTACACCAGTTTGATTGTATAGCCATAATTATGATATTGAGATTTTAATATGACAGTGGTAAAAAGTGAAAAAAGAACGAATTACGGCCGGAAAATGATCATAAACAAACTGAGATATTAACATCATTTACATGTAGATACTTGCACGAGTTTATCTATTTGAAAGTTTTGTCATTCAGAATGTAACCATTTTTGCTAAATGTATAAGTTTAAATGCCACAGTTATGACAGTAGTTATATTTACTGTTGAAATTCTGTTGAATGTCTTTTAAAACATTTTGCAATAAGTTAACGATCATATACATGCAACAAGATCAAGAGGCGAAACGAAACAGCGCATTACCTTGATTGTAAGGTATAATTTAACAAATCAGCAGCGAATACAAGGGCTTTGTCATTCAAATTGTTCAAATCGAACTAGTATACAAATAAATGTGAAATCTGCCTAAAATATACGCTGTAAATTTAGAGTTAGCTGTACATACATACCTCTTGTTTATGAAGCATTGGATTCAGTACAGACTGAACATTACAACTTAAACGGTTATTATTATCATTAAGACCATACCGAAATAGAACCTTGGTTGGATGAAACAATTCCAGAACCGGGTAAGAGGGCTGTTTGGGACATTCGTAGTGTAAAATATAATTCGCAAATTTCTGGCAAAAAATCTTCATGAAAATTAATTATTGCTTCCCATAACAGGAGGTGACCTTTGTTTCTGAATCCAACAGCATCCGCTAATAGTTACAAAATTAAAGTAAAACTAATTAATAAAATCTGAGAGGTCGGGTGTTATCAAAGAATAAAACATACAGTTTTGAATGACCCCTATATATTAAAGTTTGTAAAAAGAAATAAAAAAGCAAATCACACTCGATTGCTTCATTCAGATATAACACTGTCAGTGTGTGAAACGTACTTACACTAATTCAACTATTTACACACACGTTTAAGGTCTCACAGTAGTACTCCAGATTCACAAAATATCTGTATGCTTCAAATGACGATGTAGACAAATTATTTACCATCATCTGTCTACTCGGACTCGTCAGTTGGTAGTGTACTATGCTCTGAAAATGTAAAGTTTAAATGTATATATAAAGTGTGTATATTATCAAAATTGGGGCACGCCACGGGAAAAGGTACATTCGGTCATATTTTGTGACATTTTAGTTGTTACTATATTTAGAATGAACTTACAACTATCTATTATTTTTTATAACTAAGACGTGATTTTATTACACATTCTGGCAATAGAATGGTATTTTTACCGCGAATGCATATTTAATAATTAATGAAATCTGTTCAATTTGATGACGTCATTTCAAGGATTGACGTCAACTGTCCGAAGGTACATTTTCCAGTGACGCGCCCCAAATCATTATACGGGTACTGTGCTTGTGATGGTTCTTGATATGAATGTACTATATTTATAATAAAATTATTGGTAAGACACTGCAGACGTTAAGTATTTGAAAGAAAATATATTCACAGAAAATCGATACCCTAGGTGTTTAATCTCAAGCTTTGTGTGTACAAAAGCTTCGATTTAGATGTTTCTTTTTTAAGCGCGAATTTTAAATGCAGTGGCATTATACGTGTAAAAACAATAGCTGGATGCCGGATATAAGACGTATATATGATGCATGTACGAAAGTTAAAAAAGCATAGCAGGAGTTGTCACATTCAGAAGACACACACACAGCCAAGAAGAGAGGAAATGAGAGCACGGTTTATAAATATCAATTTCAAAACAGACACCACAAACAAATAACAAAACTGAGAAACTGAGGAGTTACTGCCTTGGAACGGTCAGTGGCAAAACAATTTGCCACTGGGAGTTTAAACTAGGTTATAAGGTGCACCAACATCAAACTTGTCCCAACACCAACAGGTTCTCATATCAACAAACAAGTACAAATTGTCATGCTGAAATAACTCCAAATAAGAGAGAGAGAGAGAGAGAGAGAGAGAGAGAGAGAGAGAGAGAGAGAGAGAGAGGGGAGAGAGAGTGAGTGAGTAATGCAAACTTACAATACTAAGATAACATGCCTTTCTTTGTAACAGTAACCATAATATAACATTACTGGAAACAATATTTATCCCTTAAATCATTCAATTGACAACGTTTAAGCATGATATATTGACTGATTTACATTAGGAAAGCACACATATATTTACATTAAAAAAGCACACGTCACGGGAAAAATTACCTTCGAAGAGTTGACATCAATTCTTGATATGACGTCCTTGCACTTGAACAGATGGTTATTATCGCGATATACAAACCATTTTATTGTCGAAATATATTACAAAGCCACTGTTACGTGCAGGCTACGAAAAAAAAAGATTACATGTTCATTCTAAATATTGTTACAGCTAAAATGTCACAAAATATGACCGAAGGTACATTTTCCCGAATGTAAACATAACTCAAAGGCATCGAAGAAATATTTGTTTTAGAATTTGTTGAATATTTTGCTACTTATTTCATTGCGGAAATAGTAATTTTATTATGTTCATATTGTTATTGGCATCTAGTTTATACTGCTGTATGGTCATTAATTTTCGTTTGCATAAAATTTCGTGCTTTTCGGTTTAACGGCATTTTCGTGTGGTTTTAATTTTTTTTTATATTTTCTTAAAAATGTTCGCAATACAATTAAGTGTTTTCGTTTTGGCTTTAAATTCAAAGAGGAAGTTCACTAATTTGTACTACACGAAATTTAATGCTTTCAATGTCAATCAAAAAGCTACATGGACAAAGCTGAAACGGAAAGTTAAGATACACACCGTTTTTCACAGATAGGTTTGTAAGCACAGATGCAAGGTTCGTCCGCCCACCAATAATCGAAACTGTGATAAAATACCATGCAGTTAGATGCTCTGCCATTGTTTGGCTGACTGTAATACCATGCAAAAAATGTGACATTTTTTCCAGACGGGAAGTGTTTCCAGACATTTTCGGTCTCCTCGTCGGTCATTCCAATCCAGTGAGTTGACGCTGTTAGATATAGTAATGGATAATTAAATGCTAATTTATAGAGCATGAAGCCAAGTATTTACACTTTTATAGAATTAACTACCAGCTGATTATACTTATGATAAAAAGCGTATACAATAATTTATTATAGATTGAAACTAAAGTGTTGGTTTTATAACAATTGTAACAACCCACAACACAGACGGAGTTCTATTTATAACATTTTTTTTCTGAAAGTTATTTATTTGTTTATCATTCTTTAAACGAATACTATATACTTGTAGAAATGTATTGAAAGTGTTACCTATCCTGTCTCGCAGTAACTTTTGTAGGAAAGTGTTTTCTGATGTGGTCTCTATATTTACAAGGTGAGCATTATCCAGGCTCTTACAGTAGTTCTACAAAAAGGTGAAATATGCATATCAGGAATTTCAACATTCAGAAGAAATAGCCTCCCCACACAGTCAATAAGAAGAGGGAGAGAAAGCACGGTAATAAAATGATCAGTTTCAAAAAGACACTTCAAACCATTCACAAAAATGAGAACCAGAGGGGTTACCACCTTGGAACGGTCAGTGGCAAATCAAATAGCCAATGGGGGTTTAAACCAGGTTATAGGGTGCACCATTCTCACACTTGCCCCAACAGGTTCTCAAAATAATCACGACCCGTACATTTTAGACTCATCGTTTTATTGTCAAAAGCTCTCTCATGTACGAACATATTTTATATGTAATATTATTAATAACTATTTTAAACCAAACCGCATCCAAATAAGACTATTCTTAAACTGTGTTGAATGACATTAAATCCTAATTAACCGAAACATTTACATTCTTCATTTTAGTCTCGAGTCGGGAAATAGCACATGTACCTTTGGACAGATGACGTTTATCCTTCAAATGACGTCATAAAGTTTAGCTAACGATAAGTATTATTATGCATTTCGCAGTAAAAATACAAGTTTATTTAAAAAAAAATGTGGTATATTATTATGTTAAATCATTTAGTAACCAGAAAATAATAGATAGGTTCTTTCTAAATATAGTAACATCTAAAATGTCACATAATATGACCGAAATTATGTACCTTTTCATAAACTGATTTTTTAAACTTTCTCTGCTAGAGTAACCCCGTACAAACGAAAGAAATGTTCGTTTTGGCATGCAGAGACATCCATGAATAACCTCCAAACAAGTCCATTTGTTAACCTTTAGTTACGGCTACGCAAATCCCATTTTCAGTTTTCAAGTTTTACTCTATACAAATGCTTTAATGCCAAGGCTTT
Source organism: Corbicula japonica (assembly GCA_038501625.1). Lineage (NCBI taxonomy): Eukaryota > Metazoa > Mollusca > Bivalvia > Venerida > Cyrenidae > Corbicula > Corbicula japonica. The sequence goes on from JAZAYU010000141.1 coordinate 58,844, forward strand.
CAGACAAGCGACTTTAGACTTTGGGCATGATCCAATGTGGAATATCTCGACGTGAAATCGCTCGTCGGATGTATTATTTACCGTCGACAATAACTCGCATGGTCCAACGACATCTTATTTAAACACATTATTCTACCTTTTTCAATTTATTTAACTTTTACACACATCGAACACATTCTTAAAAATAAAGAGTTGCGTTTTCATATGGCAGTCAATATATAATATGTAGAATTAAGATAATCATTAAAATTATGGTAATCAGTAGAATTATGGTAATCACTTGAATTATGGTAATCACTAAAATTATGGTAATTACTATGATTATGGTAATCACTAGAAGTATGGTAATCACAATAATTATCATGGTAATCACTAGAATTATGGTAATCACTACTAATTAAATAATCAAGCATTACCTCGGCATCGCTGAATATCAGCGGCGTGTTCCCAAAGAAATAACACGAATCCTGGAAAACAATCCAACCGTCTTCACATCGTATCACTGAATAAGAAACGGTGATCAAAATCAAAATAAAGTTTCCATAAGATTCGGAATTTTATCGAATTTTCAGTCAATGCAGTGTTGCATTACATATGTTCATTAATATCCTAATTTTAAATTGTTCTGCATTATGATAATATTTCGTTCAAACAACAAACACATATTAAGTGTTCGTAAAGGTTTGCATAAGCTATGTGCAGATTTATACATCAAGATTTAGTAAAACCTCCTTAACGTCGTCTTCTGTTATGTGAATGTCAGATAAATGCATTCGATTTACAAACAAAGTTCGGCTGTTGAGTATTGCTATCATCAATATTAGATATCGAAGCAAAATAATTATTTAATGTGTTTGCTGTTTCTAAATCTGTGAACGAATAATAATCTTAATAGGCGGGGGGGGGGGGGGGTAAGAAGAGGAGGAATAGTATCGCTTTTAGCATTTGATTAAACAAAAATTTTAACTTAGTTCAAGTAACTTGGTTGATAAGTATGTTTTGTATCACACAATATTCATTTTATTATATACCCTTCTCGCTCCATACAATTTTAAATATACTTAATAACAAAACTTCAGTCAACACCATGGTTTACATAATAGTAGTTACAGCAATAGTATTGCAATAGTACATTTATGAATGAAGTAAGAATATCGTATATGTAATCGTTGTAGAACAGCGACGGAAATTTCCTACTTTGGAGTTTGGTGGTATGTTGAATAATACCGTAAAATAACGATCAGAAATACACAACGTAGTAATGATCTGTTCTAGATCACAGATAACTGTAGAACAAAGTGAGATAAGCATATAAGGAATGGCGACATTCAGCAGACACATCCTCTGCAAACAGTCAAAAAGTATGATTACGCAATGAATGATCATTTTTAAAATAGAAACACAAACATTTAACGAATGTGAGAACCCGAGGGGTTACCGCCTTAGAACGGTCAGTGGCAAAACAATATGCTATTTGGTTTTTAAAACAGGTTCTAGGGTGCACCATACTCACGCTTGCCCCAAAAGGATCTCATATGAACAAAGACGTTCAAGTTGTCTTGATAAAATTACTCCAACCAACCCATCTACTTGATAACGTTGCATGCAAAATAACACAAACATATACAACATAAGAAACTAATAGCATTGCAAACCAAAAGGATAAATCAGAACACCAAACTGTTGGGCATTAATTTAATGATTAACTTCGTTTTTTTTCAATATACTGAATAAAAATGTAAACTTACCAGTTTTAAATTAAAAAAAAAGTGTTTAGAGACGGTATATTTTATTTTACTTTTTTGTGGTATTTGCGCTCATCTGGACATTTAATAAAGCGGGAAGGTGATGTTATTTTTGCAAGGGTTGTCAATGTTATCTTCTCTTTCCTAAATAATAGTAAGATCGATAATTTTTTAAATAAAAGTCACAAACAGATTATTTGACTGTCAAATTTTGAAGTTTACTGCATGCACAGCGAAACACAATCTTTAAAGTCCACTGGTGCAAAGAAACAAGATAAATTATTTAACTATCCGTTTTCCAAATTACTTTCCTTCTAATTAAAGAAAGGACACAACCTAACGCACAATTTTCCACAACCATGTTGTAATGTTGAGAAATTGAAGTAAGAAATGACACCTTTGTGCTTGTTTACTAAATCTATTCTTACTATCAATTTACAATATGGTATGAGAGAAGCAGAGTGGTAGACGGAGCTTGTCAGTAATGGTCAGGTATATGCCACAGAGAGTCAAATCCGGTGAATTCGCAAACTCAGTTACCCTTTTTAAGGGTCCTACACTAAATGTTTTTTTCTTAAATATATAGTTGGGGGTCTAATAATAAAACTTACCATTTTAACTATATCTCAAAAATGAGTGAGCTATCGTGTCTCAAACAGCAAAATCGCCATGTCGATTTCGGAAACGCCATGGCGATATTTTATCGCCATGAAATCCCCATGGTGATTTCTAGCCATAAATTTGAAATGGCGTTATTTCGCCGTGGCGATTTCGTAAAAAAATATAAAATATTAATAATTTGATAGTTTAATGGAGGTGTGGGTCCTATATGTTAAACACAGCGAAGTGCTTCAACCTCTGTAAACGTTTATTTTTTACAAATAGTTAATTCGGGCGCAATATCGCCATTGGGAAAAAATCGCAATATTAATTATGGCTAAAAAATCGCAACAAATTATATCTCAACATTTCGCAATAAAGTAAATGGCGATTTACCCCATAAAGGCTATGACCTTATTTCAATATTATATTACTTATATTACGAGGGATTTTCATTATTGAACATTTTGCGTTAGGGAAAATGCCGCAAAAAACCAACGAAATCAAACCACTGACTTTTAATCTAATCTTATGAAAATGAAATCAGTGCGCGAATTTATGCCCGTGTGAAAAGTTTACTTATCTTTTATGCGCGAAATTTGATTCTCGCGAGTTTAAATGAAAGCACAGTTCGTGGCATTGCAATTCGACATGCGCTGTCCGTACTCACAAAATGTCTTGTTACCGTGTATTTCCGAAACTATACATGAAAGTTCGCTGTATATGATGGATCACTATGTCACTTGGAAAGCCAAACAAAAAGGAAACACGTTCATTAACTCGGGTTCATCCTTTCTCTCAGCTGGTAACTTTCGAAAGTTACTCAGTCAAAGAGTTATGTTAATGACTACACGATATAGCATTGCTGATTAAACACAAAAGTAACACATTTCAATATTCCATATTTCCTGACAAATAATCAACGCAGTCCCGGCCTAAGGGCTTATCTTGGACCTACCATAGACGAGTGCCTGCTGTACACGGCCGCTTGAAACTCTCTTGCTAAATGAGTTTAATAATGTGTTCACCCCATGTCACATCGTGAATATACTTCTTAAAATTTGATATGGGTCACTTAAAAGATTGTGTTCATTCCTTATATAAGATTAAAACGATACAATTTTTGCTGTGATTCTGAAAATGCGTTCTACGGATAATCATTGTTTTATACTGAAATACACAAACCCTGGTTTTAATAGCCATGGCACAGGTGCACAACTACACATGATTGTCAACATACCTGTAAAGTTTCATGATAATCATTGTGGTTCTCATACTTTTTGGGTTACGCGCGGCACACAATTACAAGGTAAAAATTGAAATACATTAGTGGCCATAACTCTGATTTTAATAGGCATGGCCAGAAGCAAATATCCAGGTGCACAACTACACATGGTGGTAATCACAAGTCATGTGAAGTTTCATGACGGTGGATTTCATAATTTTGTGGTTGCGCGCGACACAATATTCCGTGGTAAACATATTACATTGAAATACATAAGGGGCCAAAACTCATGTATAACGCAAGAGAACATGCTGAATGCACTTTTAATGCATAAGAGGACATAGCTCTGGTTTTAATGGGAATGGTCAGAAACAAAACCCCTAGTGCACAAATAAACACAATTGTCAACAAACATGTTTAGTTTCATGAATGTGGCTGTCAAACTTTTTTGTATATAGTTTCTGCATGTACATTGTTTCCTTTACATTGATTACTTTAATATACAGCTTAGCCTAAACATTTGCACAGGATTATCAGGGTCTACACTGTTCACTTAACATTCATTATAAAAACACACAGATTCTCCTTAACATCCGCACAGTATGATTAGGGTCTAAACTGTTCAATTTACACTGATTACCTTAATAATCATGTTAGCTTAGACATCAGCCTAGCATGATCAGGGTCTTACACCGTTCCGTTTATATTTGTTACATTAATACACGGCCTAGCCTAAATATCGGCACAGCATGATCAGGGTCTACACTGTTCACGTAACATAAATACAGTACTGAAAATCATGAAATTAACAATCGGAAGCGGATCGGAAGCGGATCACAAACCGATCCTATTAGGACCGCAATGGAAGCGCAATCGAATTAGAAACGCTTTGAGCGTTTGGATCGCTTAGAGTGAAAAGGCCTGATCGTTTTGACCGGATCGGATCGGATCGCTACTCTTTATAGTTTATCAGTTATATAAACTAGCGATCCAACTCGCGTCTACCGATTCTTTTTGTACTTCATGTAATTTTATTTAAACGAAAATATTTTTGACAATATTTTCATTGTGTTTTCTGTTATAAATCAAACAATACTAAACAAACTTATTGAACGTTTTGTAGATGAACTTGAAGACATATAATAGAAAATGATGTATGTGCTTATCACACGCATATTAATTTTATTACAATTAATTTTATAAACCTCTTAAGTGCCCTCAAAGCGTTAATTAATACGAAAATACGTTATCATTTACCTAACACAAAGAAAGAAAAAACGGTAGGGTCAAGGTCGATTCGATGTTGACGGACGTGGTTTTTCTATCTCTCCGAAATTAAAATTTATTTTAAAACTTAAAACGGACATTTTGCTAAAAACTTAGGGATATTGACTTGATAACATCTTGAACTATAAGGAGATATGGAAACATAACTTTGTTATCGTTTTAACTGCAAATTAGGAGGTATTATGTGAGTGAGCGAAATTCTTCAAAACCGGTTTCGCCATTACACGTAAACAGTGAATGTGTTGGAAAAAACATTTTGGGATAATGGATTAACTAGTTGGATATTATTGCAATTGCAATTGAATTTTATATAAATGTGTATTACAAAACTGTAAGTAACTTTTATATACGTCAAAATTTTTAAAATTTAAAACATTTTGCAAGTGAAAATGTCGAGTAAAGGCAGAAAGAAGAACGCTAAAGAACCCGAGACTGAGTCGAGCTTACTTGATGCTTCACAAGAAAAGCCTCAGGAGAAAGACAAACAAACTCAGATTGATAAACTATTACCCCATATAAATAAAGAACCGAACATTCAGGACCTTATTGACATGATGAAACAGTATGATACGAAGTTGAGCAAACTTGCATCAAAAGAATATATTGAGAACAGTCTGATCAAGTTAGTTACTGAGGATTTTTTAAAGACAGACTTGAGGCCCTAAAGGCAAACTAATGAAGGAAATTAAGGTGGAAATGGACAAAGTTAACGACAATATATCACGGGTTAAGTCCCAGTTGTTAGAATTCGCCAATTTTATAGAAACATTGAAAAATGAGTCTAGCAATTTAAAGACAGAACTTGACAAACAAATGGAGAAAAATCAATAATTAGCTATAAGTTATGCAGCTCTGGAAGAGAAAATGATTGAACATGAATCTCTTCTAAATTACATGAGTCCAGAACAATATACAAGGAACAATTGCGTTCGCATATATGGCCAAAAGGATGTTGATAAAAATGAATCAGCAGACGAAAGTCGGGACTAGGTCAATAACACTCTTAACAACAAACTCCACATGAAGATTATGCCACAGAATTGACATAGCTCACAGACTTGGGCGGTTCTTAACCGACGGGAATCGTCCCGTGATTTGTAAGTTTGTTTCAAAAGCTACGAAGAAAAAAAGTCATCGGGCTAAGAAGACAACCCAAGGGTACCTCAATAGTAATCAGAGAAGACCTCACCATTAAAAACGCTAAGTTGCTCGAGAAAATTTCAGGGAATAAAGAAGTTGGGAATGCTTGGTCACACGAATGAAAAATTATTGCGGTGCTGTTAAACGGGAAAACACTAAGATTCGATCTGTCTTCTGACTTAAATAAACCAATCATCACCGCACAAGAACTAGGACTTCTTATAGAAGCGAAAAACACAGAAAAGGATAAATGAACATAATGTGACAGCTAACACGTGCTTTCTGTTTACTTTCAGTGTTATTGTTTTCATTTTCAGGGTCATACAGTCAATTGGTGCCACCGCTCTATATGGTGTGGAAACCCGGGACATCTTACTTTTATCCATAACGGTTATATTTTTGTGTTTGTCATAACAAAATCAGTTACCATAAGGGTTTAAATAGCCTACTTCTTAATAATGTTTTAAATCCACATTTTTAGGTTTTTAAAACGTAAATATGCTCAATGAGAAGATTTAATGATCTTTGCATATACACAGGGGCGATACTCTGTTACACGAGGACATGTATGTAGACGACTTAAGTATCGGTTTGTCGACGACTTTTTTCACAATTATAAGTTCATTAATTTAAAGTGTACAATTTGACGCCGTTTTCTTTGTAGGACTCCTCGGTTTTATTGAATAATTGTTTGATTCGTGTTTGGAAGAAATACGGGTATGTATGCATATTGGATTTATTTCTTTTTCCCAGTAGTATACCCCAACAATTAACGATATTTTTAAAATTACATAACAAGAATCTACATCAAATCGCAATGATCACTGTCCGCAATTAAAAAAAGGCCAGCCATATTGTTTCCAAAGCTTTTTATATGTACCTTGGCGTAAATGAGTATTTTTAATATTTTTTGCTTGAAACGCGCCTTTTATTTTTTAAACTGTCATTTAAACAATATTGTAACGGTTGTGTCGACGACTCAGTACTTGTTGTAACGGTTTGGTGACTACTCTGTTACACTTTGTCGACTACCTACAAGGCTATGGAAACATCAGTTTTGTGGAAACTTCGAGCAGCACCGACGAAACAGACCTGTCAATGAATGTTTCTGTAACAGAAGACGGTGAACCACAGCCAATTTTGCCCAGAAATGTAAAACAAGCACCGACCAAGTCGTCTTCATCAGCCCGTAGAAAGATTTACCCTTGCAAAAAGTGTAACTTTTCATCGTATGACCCTGCAAACCTGAGAAGACACGCTAGTGCTGTACATACAAATAACAAACATTCTTGTGATTCTCGTGCACGAAAATAAAATTCAAAATATGATCTCATAGAAAATATCCGGTCGTGTCACCAGAACTATTCATTTATGTGTGAAAATTGCTCCAAATCATTCTACATTGTAGAACCGAAAATCACTAGGTCGACATAGAGTACGCGCGCAGTCACAACGTGCAAAAGTACACATGTCACTACTGTTCCAAAAATGGGTAACGAAAACAATTTCTGTGGTCACCTTAATTCGAATATGCAAGCTAAACCAAATTCATGCGCAACATGCGCAACATCGGACTTTTTTTCAGAGCTCTGTCGGGAACCGATGAATCCGCGGGTCACTACGCTACATAGCGAAAAATGGATAAAAAATCCGAAAACGCTTGCTTCCGAGTAAACGTGTATGCGGAATAATCCGATATCTTTGAAACTTTCAGGATTCAGAGATTGTTGAGGTGAGTTCATGGTCGGAGTTTCAGAGCTGTACATTGTCGGGAACCCTTGAATCCGCTGTTTGGGCTTTACGCTACATAAGGCAATTCACTATTTTAGCGTAGCCTCACGAGTAAACGTGTATGCGGAATTATACGATATCTTTGAAACTTTCAGGGTTCTTAGAGATCTTTGAGGTGAGCTCAATTGCAAATTTCCGATTGGTGCTTCACTATCTGATGTTTAATAACATCTATTTCTTCTTTAATGATATAATTGCATCGAATTGTTTTGCCCTGAAAATACACAAAAGTCGTCAGCTAGACTGTTACATCAATGCAAAGGTCGTCAACTATTCCGTAACAGTGTAGTCCCAAAACCGTTACATTAAATGATAAATAAAAATATAAAAATGTCCATTTATCTCGTGACTTATACTAATTTGACAATTCTGAAGAGTTTCCGCACTTTCTTTGATCATTTAAAAGAGGCATTTAAAAGAAAAATGTTGTTGTGGAATGCTGTGTTTTTAAAAGTGTTTAACCACATACATTAGCTTTAGATCATGTTAAATATTTATTATTAGTAAAACAGTTATTACGTGTCATTAACTAAAGTTTTTGTTATAGTCAGCATTCATAAATATCGTCTGGACATATAACACGCCGAACCCTGTGATATATACCGTGTCATGAAACATATGCCGAACTTCATAATCGAGGCAATCAAGTATGCCCAACAATAATAGAGCGGGGGTGTTGGATATCATTTAAAGTTAAAATTATAACCATAAATGTCGAAGAATAAAACAGTGGTGGTGTAAGAAGTTAAAATGGTATTCTAAGGTTATGATCATAGTTAATTATAAACGTGGTTATTATACATGTTTTGTTTATTGTCTTTGATACTCTATGTTTAATTATTCATGTATTTTCGCGACTTGTAAATAAGACATTAAAACGTTTTCCATTTAGAATAATTATTAATAAATTTCATATTTACAGATGAAACTTAGGGTAAAATACCGTTTGAACTATTATATTAGTTTGTCAGCATTTTTAGACTGAATTACTGTGAACTTGTCATTACCTTTTTAGACACAGTGCCAATGGATTGACAAGACTACATGAAGTGGTGAAATGAGCATCTGTGAAACTTAAATCTACCATTGTACGTAGCGAGTCAAGTGAGATGTGGTTTTTATTTATGTGATCCTAGTCTATTGGTGTTTTTAGCACAGGTTCAACTGTATATCTTAAATATTAACAATTGAAGCTAAGTTACTTCTGGTCTATATAATTATTAATGGTTATTATTGCAACATAATATTTTAATACCTCTCAGATTTGTACATGTAAGGATCAATTGTGTAATATTAAACAATTCTTGTAATATATTAAGAAAATTACTCATAATGAAATTACATCATGTACATAAGACCTCCAACTTTGTAGACATCAATTTTAGATGTCTGATATATGTTGTTTTGGTTCAGTATTTTTCAAACTGCCTTCTTATCTTGAGAGAAGAGCATTGAAGGAAATTTCTATCATATCCTGTGTTGTGTGGAGCTGCCTGGACAAGTAAAATGCATGAAATACTAGCTCTGTTAATCAAGAAAAACAAAAACATTTCTGGGAATAAAGTGAATGGGCGGGAATATTTGAAATCACAATATGCAGATGATACCACATTATTATTGGACGACTCAGAAAAGTCACTCAAACATTCTATGAAAGAGTTAAAATTCTATGCTAATATTTCAGGTTTGCATGTAAATGTAGATAAAACACAGGCAGTAACTGCGTTTGGATAGGTTCCATGGAAACAGCACCAGAATTATATGTCCTGAGCTTGGGCTTGTATGGGAAAAGGAAAGATTTAATATTTTAGGAATAACTTTCACAATAAACTTGAAAGACATTACAAGTACTAACTATAGTTCATAAACAGAGGAAATAAAACTCCTCTTAACTATTTGTCAAAAGAGAATTTTAACCCCGATTGGAAAAAAATGTTGTTATTAAAATGCTTGCTTCGCCAAAATTAAACCATCTGATCCTTATATTACCTAACCCTAATTCAGATACCATCAAATCAATCCAAAATATTAAATTTATTTGGAATAACTCTCCTGAAAAAAGATAAGAGAAGTATCATGACTCAGGACTACCAAAATGGGGTTATACGGTTTGTGAATATTGAATACTTCATGAAAGCACTTAAAATAACATGGCTGAGAAGATTATTTATTAAAAGTTCAAAGTACTTTGAGTTGGTAAAAGCAATTTGTCCATTCATGACATCATTTAGTAAATATGGTCCAAACTTTGTTAGTCCCCAAATTAACATAATTCAAAATAATTTTGGAAAGATGTGTGGCCTAGTTTTGTTTCTTTGACTGAGTCAAAATCAATAATCACATGACATGAGAATCTCTCAATGGCTGTTTGGCAAAATTACAAATTTAAAGTTTATGGTAGAATTATGTGTGATAAAAGGTACATTGAGAATGGAGTTTTCTTTGTCAATGATTTTTTGAATACAAATGGTAGATTCTATTCATTTGACGAATTTTAGCAAATATACCCTGTAGCTACTAACTTCCTACAGTATAATAACATTATTCATTCTCGTAGAACATACCTGGACTCATTAAGTATTGGCCAAAAAGCAATAAAGGAAGCCAATCCTTTACAAACATTAATGTTTAAAGTTATTTATCAATATGATAAAGGATGTAGATCTTTGTATGAATTATTAGTTAAAAATAACACACGTTTAAATGCAAAAAGAAAATGGCAAAGAAACCTAAATATCAACAGTTTGGATTGGCAGAGCTTGTATAAACTACCGTTTAAAGTTACTAAACTTCAATGGATGCAGTTTTGAATCAATCATAGAATCTTGGGCACAAACTACCTTCTAAAGAAAATGAGTTTACGTGATAATGATCTTTGCTCATTTTGTAATATGTTACCAGAGAGGCTATTGCATTTATTTTGTGAATGTGAAATAATCCAAGTGTTTAGGCTTGAATTAAAAACATGGATGAACAATAAATGTATAAATATAAATGTTAACTGGTAAAAAAACCCACATCTTATTTGGAGACAAATCTATCCAAACTGCCTTGAATAAAATACTTTTGTTAGCAAAATGCTATATATACAATTGTAAAATGAGTTCATCTATACTTAACATAAATGCCTTTAAAAATTGTGTATATTTAGCCTATAAATTAGAATATTACAACGCCCAACACTCTGTTAGTTTACATACTTTAAAAAAAAATTGGGGTCCAGTGGCAGCTCTTACACAGACACAGGATAGGTAATTTATATACATTGTGTTAAGATATACGCTTTGGTTCTCTCTCTCCCTCTCTCTCTCTCTCTCTCTCTCTCTCTCTCTCTCTCTCTCTCTCTCTTTTGTCTTTCCCTTAACTAAATTTTCAATTCTCTTGCTTGTCTCTTTAAAGACCACCCACCGGATGGCTTCTGGCCTTTTTAGAAACTTTCTTACAAAAAACACAAGTAAATTGCATCGGAATGAATTATAGTTCAGCATCTACCAATCTAGTACATAACGTCTTAATAATTTGTGTATCTATATTACAGTCAAGCCTGTCTTAAGGGTCTAATCTATGTAAACCCAGAAAATGACTTAAAATGTGATTTTGATGTACTGTATTTTAATGCTTACTTGAATAACAATAATTACAAAAAGAAAGAAATAATGTACAATCACCAGTGCTACATTATGGCGTGCATGTATAATTTTTATTTAGTAAGAAGGAGATTCACGATTGAAAAGTTTTAAAAGTAAATAAGAAATTTTGTACACTGTTCTTTTTACATGAATTAAATTTATATACAGCTTAGCCCGAATATCCGCACTGTATGATCATGGTCTACAATGTTCCCTTTACATTAATTACATGTGTACATGTACGGTAATAATTAATCATTACATTTATATATCGCTTAGCCTGAACGTCCGCACAATATCATCATTGTCTACACTGTTCCCTTTACATTAATTACGTGTACGGTAGAGATAAATATTGATTTTGCCCTCGAGCAACAAAGATAAAGACACCGAAGCAAGTATTTTTTTTTAAATATATTGCATTATTTAATAGTAAAGTCTTAATAGTAAAATTTTCTTCCGGACAATGGAATGTGGTGCGTTATTGAACAGTGAATTTTTGATCGATTCGTTTAATTAGTTCTCATGTTAAACTTTCTACTGATCTAATTAAATGTCCATTGATCATAACTTTGTCCTCGTTTAAACAGCTGGTGTCACTCTCATAAAGCACAGATGGCAAAAACCGCAAATAATGATGTATATAAAATTTGAAAAAAATATACGTTTAATCTTAATATAGATTTTCGAGGAACAGCTTTCGTCCTTAGTTTTTTGGACACAGGAGTTATATTCGTTCACGACTCTGAACCTAAAGTAATGTACTGGGAGTTGCACAGTCACTCCAGCTATTGGCATATCTATTTGTTTTAATATTATTAATGTTGCAAAAAAGTGAAATATGCATATCAGGAATCGTCACACTCACAAAACACAGCCTCCCCACGCATAGAAAAAGAAGAGCGGAAGAGAAAGCATATTTGTTATAAGTATGTCAATTCAAATAAGACACCACAAATAATTAACAAAACATTTATAGAAAATAACTTGTCCGAGCACACACAATGTTACATGTGTTCTTAGAATTTAAATTCGTCTGATTTAACATCTAATGTGGTATTAATATATTTCGCGGGGAAGCCATAACGACATTAAATTAGCGAAGTCGTATTATTCTTTATACGCAAAGTTGTAATATCCTTATAAGACGCACTATAAAATTGTGAAATTTGGCTGCAACTCAGCCGCTGGAATTTCATTTCGCGCAATAGGCCTAGCGCGTCATAAGCGAAACTGATTACGCAGTAACACAACGTTTACGTATATTATAATCAATAAAACAAATAATACATGAGCTCCGATCAGTTTTTCCTTCAATGATATTCAATGTGAAACAAGTGTTAATATGGTTAATTGGTTGTCCAATCGACATCCGTCTGTTATAAAAGGTTGAACTTTTATTGAATTTTCTAATTGGAACATTAATTATTTTACAAAATTGGTATATTAAGTTGCATTTAATTTATCTACGTTTAATCATGCCCAAAATGGTTGCGTCTATGTCGACTGTGCAGAGTTTTGAAATAGATTGCTACAATATATGTAAGCGCGAATTCGATATTGTAAAGTTCTTAAACACATTTTCAGCTAACCTACACTGCAGTTATATTATTGAACAACAAACTCGTTTTTAGAATGAAATCATGCGATTGTTCTATTCGATACCGTGCTGTAGTTCATAATATGCGTTGTCTCAGAATTAAAAAAAAGTGCAGTTAGCTTACTAGGTAAATAAAAAAGATACTGTATAACGGTGTTCCGTTGCGGCCATCGTTGTCGATCTCTTAGGCGAGAACACGAAAACGCGAAAACAAGATGCAAGATCGCAAAACACCGACGCTAAATCACGAAAATACGATGCGAGTTTGCGAAAGTAAGATGTAAGAACGCTATATACATATCGCGCCTTCACATCGTTGTTTCGCGACCTCCCATCGTTATTTCGCGTTCCCGCAACATGTTTTAGTTGTCTCACCCTCAGGGCAGCGATACCATAAAAAACGCGAACACACGACGCGAGATCGCGAAAGTACGATGCGAATGTGCGATATTAATATCGCACCCTTGCATCGTACTTTCGCGACGTCTTATCGTTGTTTCGCGACTTCGCATCGTGTTATCGCGATTACGCGATCTCGCCTTCTAATCAGAGTACATCAAGATGTTTTTCATCTGGTTAAAAAAGTTAGGGATCCAGACTAGATATTATAAACATAACCTGATAAAACCCTGATCTAAAACATTAAAGGAAGGAAAATGCGTTCTAAAAATGTATATAAATACAATGGTGTAGGAATGAGCCCGGTAAAATCGCCCGAAATGAGAAGCCGCGAAAGTAGTATGCGAATGCGTTTTTTTTTTAAATATCGCTTTCATGCATTTTACTTTCTCGACCTCACATCATTCTTTTCGCGATCTCGCATCGTTAATTCGCGATCTCGCATCGTAATTTTGCGCTTTTGAGTTCTCGCCCAAGAGGCCGAGAGGAGTGGGCGAAACAACGATGGCCTCAACGGAACACGTAAAAAACGGAATATTAACGCACAAAAATATCGTATATTCAAATGGTAATAATCATAAAGGCAGATGTAAGAAACTTCGAATATCAATAAACTCGAAATGTTTGAAGTTTTGCAGCAACAGTTTGTATAAACTTACATGGGCGTTACTGTAATTGAAATTTGCAGCGCTTGCTGTCTAGCACCGGGTTAAACGCAATAAGATGTTTATACATGTAAGCGGCACAAAGTATGATCTTGGAAGTGTATTATTATGCATTTGATTAAATTAAGCATAGGTATAAGTGGGTCGTGTCGGAGTGATATGGAGTATCCCAAAAACTAACATTATTCGCTATATCTGCTATTGACTATTAGAAACATTATTATTTTCAAATTACTTTCATAGTGTAAATGAAATAAATCATAAACGGTTACTTACAAATTGTTTATGTGTCCACACCCAATTTACACAAACAACGCAGTGTTGCTTCAATAACACTGAGCCTGCAATATTTTGATGTTTGTCATGTTCGGTAGTTTTCAAAATTCTTATTATTAAGTATGCTTTGATCCCTATCCGTCCTTTTAATAAATCAACAACCCTTTATTTTGGTAACTGTTCAATTCTGAAGTCTACTTATTAAGTTTTTTTTATAATTATGCTGTAAATTAAAAAAAAACACAGAGACATTATTAGGATGCTGACGACGACGACGATAGTTGATCATAATGGTATGAAATAGATGAAAAGGGAACTTTGAAGACCCTCGACCACGACAAATATGAAATATTGCAAGCTCGGTTTGTATTAACCTGTTCATGGGAAGTAATGGAAATGCTTTTTACTGTCCACGCCGCCTAGCCCCGGGTTGAGCGCAACTCAATATTTACACCAATAAACAGTACAAAAATTATCAATCCCAAACGATGGTATGCATATGGCGGTGAACGTGGAACATGTGGTATTTTCAGATTAATACCATTCCATGTTCAGCGGCGTGATAATGGTACGAAGTGTAATTTCAGCGCACAGCTCTAAAATACTTTGTAACTGACCACTGCTGTTGTAAATCCATTCATCTGCAGACACGCCAACAAACTCTTGAAACACACGGAACGTATTAGCTGAGAATTTACTGTCAAAAATTAATTTCAGAAACTGTTGAAGACAAAACCACTACTTTGACAAAAAGAACTCGTATCAATACCTTTTGTTCGAACTGTGTCTCCTTAAGACTGTTCCTCATTTTTGACAAAACATGTGATTACTACGGTGTTCCGTATGGACAAACTTAATACTTTTTCTCTCCCTTTACCGCGATGCACGATGGTACGATGGTGAAATCACAATAGTACGATGTCACGATGATGAAAAGGCGAAGGCACGATGGTGACTCCACTATGTCATGAAGGTGAAAACACGTAGGCACGATGGTACGATATAATATCGCGGTTTAATCATCGTACCATCGTGGTTTCACAATCGTGCACTCGTTGTTTCACCATCGTGCTATCGTTGTTTCATTTTCGTGCCATCGTTGTTTCACCATCGTGCCATCGTTGTGTCAACATATTGCCATCGTTGTTTTACCATCTCATCATCGTTGTTTCATCATCTTGCCATCGTTGTTTCACCATCATGCCATCGTTGTTTCACCATCGGACAGTCTACTTCCGGTAGTCATGCGCAGATGTACAGTTACTTACGACATCTTTCTGCTTAAAAAGTAAATGTACATCAGCGGATTGTACTGCGCATGACTACCAGAAAGCGATGGTACGATGGTGAAACAATGATGGCTCAATGGTGAAACAACGATGGCACGATGATAAAAACAACAGTGGTGCGATGGTGAAACAACGATGGCACGATGGTGAAACAACGATGGTGCGGTTGTGAAACAACGATGGCACGATGATGAAACAATCCCATGGCGATTTCATGGCGACGAATTATCACCATGGCGACTTTGGTGTTTGAGTCTTGATAGCTCGCTCATTTTTAGAGATATTGGTTCAAAATATAGTACATTTTATTATTAGGCCCCCAAATATATACTAAAGAAAAAAGTGTAGGGCCCTTAACAAGGGTAGCGGAGTTTGCGAATTCAACGGATTCGCAAACATTCACAGGACTTTGTTTTAAACTATATTTTAATCAGAGCAATAAATGTATTCAGGATAAATCAAGCAATCGGTTACTTTTTGGCATTGGATTAAATTAATTAAAGTTAGCTTATTTAGAAAAGAATAATTCAAAATTTTTATGAACTTGTGATAATTGTTGATTAACCTTTGATAAAGACAAAATATCATAAAAAGAAAAACAGCATAGCAAAACAACATGTATGATGAATTAAAATCTCGGAATAAGCTCGAACGAAGAGTGCAAACATGATAATCTGTTGGGTCTAAGAAATTTTCAACAAGAGATAAAATAATTAATTATAATATACTACCTTTTCCATAGAAAGTCCATCCGGAGCGTCCAGTTAGTGATGGGGTGCCATCTGGTGGGCTAAACATCAATAACTCACACTTCGAACTTACTTCATTTACTTGAACTGCTATACATGCCAAAGTGTTATGGCATCTTAAAATGCACATCATCAGCGGTATGGAATCCTCCACAATCACTGATGTGTTATTATTCACATCTGTTTCATTCAATAGTGTCCATGTTGAAGAGTTCTTGCAAACGGAAGTTTGAATAATGAAATTGTGTAAAAGATACAGAAGCGCACATTTGAAAAGAGACATTTCAAAGTGTGTGCTCTGCGGAGCCCGGAACACTACTGAAACATTAGAAACTCTTTTTACCTAAAATCCAATAAATTGATGGCGCGCATGCGCGCAGGTACCTGTTGCGTATTGGTAATGTGCAAGTGACCCAATAAACCAACAGGAAGGATATGTTACCTTGTGCATTGTTATTATTCTACTAGTGATAGCGTTTTACATGTACAAGTATAACTTAAGTCTGTCCCACCTAACCGTGAAACACTTTTTCTGAATTTATTATGCATCGTTTATAAAAAAGAATACCACCAATCGACGCAGAAAAAAATCCATGGGGGTGGTCTTTCCTTAGTTTTTGGATTTAAACACCTACAAAATAGCTATTAGTTAAAGTTTCATTTTCCCCATAGACGCTAATGTTATTTGTTTACGTCCATTTATTTTCGCGATATCTCACGTGCGATAAATTTCACATCGTCATGAAGGGGCGGTTTCAACGTTCTTGTTAACTTACTATTACGGCGAAGTCGTGTTAACATTTTCATCTCTGTTAATAACACAGATATGTAATGAATAATGATTAAAACATGTAAACCAGAAAGTGAGTTATTTTTATACACAAAGTGGGTAAAATAAAAAAAATCTACAACAGACGTGTATTTTCTTTCGTCATAGACATGTCGTCATTCTAAATAATAATGATCGCACCGACATCTTTCAAACTTGAACCAAAGTTCATTGACCTAAATAATGACAGTGTTTGATGACGTTATCGGAATTTCACTGGGGCGTAACAGGAGTTTATACATCAATAAACGAGACCGCTTTCCAATTTGCAAATCGCTTTATATATTAATTACGACTGAATGTGAACATACACGAAAAATCATTGTTTTTGTTATTTTGTACTTGCCAATGAGTTAAAGGTTGGACTTTGGAATCCTTCTGTATTTATATATTTTTTTCTTTTCCAGTGTTTTTTTTTTTGCTCATTTACGATTCAGTGGAAAAGAACAGAGAATCGTAACATTTAGCATACAAGTTTACATTAAAAATTGATTTAGTAGGAAAACGGAAAACATAAACAAAAAGATAGAAAAAAGATATTAACCGGGAGCTTTTGAGAAAAAACACTAAAATGCAGATCATCCACCATACCACGGACAATGGGATTATGCTTATCTTTCCTTTATTTTCGCTATTGACCAACCAAAAAGCCAATCTCCTTCATAAAATTGTCGTTCCTTATACTCACTTTACATCTCTGCGAAAGGCTCAATGTCAAAATTTTGACATAACTCGACAGCCTTATTTATTACAGTCATAATATGGATATGAACGCTTGTGGATAAACAAATGACAGATATCTCCACTATCTTTCATTCAAACCAAAGAAACCCAAGCAATTTTAAATGTAATAGGTGAGCTATTTTGTTGAGTTAAAGTAAAAGTAGTTGAAAGTAGTCCCAGCCTATAACAGAGGTGAATGTAATGAGCCGATAGTGTAAGAGAGTGCCAAAAAGCATCTATCTCGCTGAACTGAAGACGAGAACGCGAGAAAAAGATGCGAAGTCTCGAAAACAAACCTCGAGGTCCCGAAAACACGATGAGAGGTCACCGCAACATGTTTTCGCTACCTCGCGTCGTGTTCTCGCCTTTTCACGGTCTCGTTCTCCATAAGGTAAGATCACAAAAAAAAGACAGAACTGGATGCAAGGTCGCTAGACAACGAGGCGAGATCGCACGAAAACGACGCATCTTACCCTCCCATTATGTTCTCGCGATCTCGCATCGTGCGTTTGCGATTTCGCAATCGCATAGTGTTTTCATGATCTTTCTCTTTCAAGTTTTCAAGAGGCCGTTAGGGAAAAACAACGATGACCCCACGGAACAACATAGAAGTCTGATTTAGTTCTGGGACTGGGCACAATCTCAAATGTTCCTTACGACGCGTGCATAGATAGATTGCGCACTCAAAGTGCGCCTTAATTTAGCATTAGTACATTCATTGCAGTGTATACTTTAAACAAATTTAGTCCTTTTGCGAAACCTGTACTACTGTCGTAAATTAACCTCTGGCTCCGCCACCGATAATCATAACTTTAGACGTTAGACCTGAATAGCGCATGGTATTGCAAGTAATAGTTAAATAAAATCGCATTACTGTAACCGTATCTAAAACATATACAAGTTATTTTCATATCATGAATACCCACATTTAAAAAACAACATAGCCTTTCCATAAATCTCGCGAAACATTTATTCTGGAAGTCCCCGTTGGGGACCTCGGAACACTTATTTCTTGCCCTGATTCGGTACCTATTATAAAGTTTTGCGCGCGACTGCAATCCGGTTCTAGCTAGATTTTTCAGGCTACATTCAGCTATTTTCTTTATTTATTGAGCTGGAATGAGGCGTGGTTTCATGTAAGTTAGTGAGCGGATAAAATTCAAAAACATTGTCGTGGATGAGGATGTAAACTAAAGATTGCTTCTCCGATGCCATATTTTTGAAACATACTGCAGAAGGTTATGTTTCATCCCAGTATGGTGCCGTTATTGACTTATGAGCTACATGATAATTTTAAGTGAAAATTCTTTATCGGAATAATTTTTCTTGGATTCCTGATATTCAAGGTAGGAAATTTTGTTGTAAACAGACTATTGCTTGAAATTGAATGTGACTAAATTTTAGCTCTTATTCATAAGTTATTGACAATAATCAGTATTATTTTCGTCAGGATTAAATGTTCGTTCATATCGGCATCGTAGACTAAATCGAATTTCCTTCATAGATTTATATAAAAACGCCTCTTTTTTATTTCAAATATTTATTGATCAAAACTACGCGGATTAATGACTGTGAGACATACCCTCAGAAACTTACTTTTATTTCCTTGGTAATCCGCGAGACGTTTGTCGGCCAACATCCGACAAAGAGAATTTTCGAATGGCAACCAAAATAAACAATGTCAATTTCCAATAGGGTGGAAACAAACACATAGTTATATCTTCGTAACGGATCAAAATATAAAAAATCTAAGGTAAGACAACCCCCATGGATTTTTTCTGTGTCGATTGGTGGTATTCTTTTTTTCAAACGATGCATAATAAATTCAGAAAAAGTGTTTCACGGTTAGGTGGGTTAGACTTTAGGGCCAAAAAGAAGCCGGGCATGTAATAGCCTACTAAATCTGAATTGAATTATATATTCCTATGTTTTGCAATTCATGATTTTTCTTCCGCTGTACATTAATATTTAAACTTTTAATGTCTACATGTAGCAGAATGTTCAGTATCATAAAAGTAGCTCAAAATTAATTGATGCATATTGACCAAGATACTTCTTTTTTTAAGGTAGCAAGCGTATCGTAAATAGTGAAATAAAATGAAGAAATAGTTTTTTTCACGTTATAAACTTTCAAGTTGCATGTTCACAGTTCAGTACTGTATACTTCATTACTTATTAACTAAAATAATAATGACACAATATGTACAATTCAGTCCACCTTAATATGGGTTGCACTCAATTCATATGAAACCTTAAGTGGGCCAATACGAGATAACCTGGGCCAATACAGGTTTTACTGGGCCAATATGAGATTGCATGATTCTGATTGGATAATGAACTGGTCCAATATGAATTGAATCATTTCCTTTTAAAAACAAAAATGCCGCCATTTTGGAATTTCTATGTCAATTTTTTATGCATAAAAATTGTAATATAATGTTATTTATCAAGTGAATTCAAAATGGACTTGTTATTGGGCCAAGGGTAGTCATATTGGCCCGAGGCCGAAGGCCGAGGGCTAATATGACTGCCCTAGGCCAAATAACAATGTCAATATGAATTCACTTGATTAATTAATTTTATTCATTAACACAATATTCATAGTTCTAGACTTTAAAATTGCTAATTTACCGGCCTGAAGAGATGAAGTGTCAACTCTGATTCAAATGTCTGGTAATCTTCAATCGGTCTACTGTAGTGATCTGGCTGGTATAAGCTACCAAGGAGATGCAGATCTGCAGGTTGTTTGTTTTGAATACAAAAACAACCTGAACAATACTACACACTGTGGCAGCCAACTCTCTTGTTCATCCAGTCTATATTTAGTTTATTTCCAAATATATCCAAAATAAGTTTACTTTTCTGGCACATTCCATCCACGACTTCCGCATGTAATCCTCAATTTAACATATCTGTAAGTTATCCAAACTAAGCTTTTGTCATTTTTGCAAAGTTATGCTGAAATAACTTGCTCAAATCAAGAGTAATCCCTTAAAATTCACTGTTTTTAGTTTTAAGAATTCTTGCTGCGGACATCCACGTTGTTGTACTAGCGAGTTAGATAAACTCAAAGATTTTTATTACACAGAAAGAAATCACCAAAAGCTGCAACATAGACTTATCCTCTGCCGCTTTGCGTAACTGCACCTTTTGTGCCCAAAGTCATTCTATCTTTTACCATTTTTATCCATAAAAATTGACTTAGAAATTCCAAAATGGCGGCATTTTTATTTTTAAAAGGAAGTGATTCAATTCATATTGGACCAGTTCATTATCCAATCAGAATCAAGCTACCTCATATTGGCTCAGTAAAACCTGTATTTGCCCAGGTTATCTCGTATTGACCCAGTTGAGATTTCAGTTAATTATAATAGATAGTATTACTTTGGGCACAAGAGGTGCATTTACGCAAAGCGGCAGAGGATAAGTCTATGTTGCTGATTTTGGTGATATCTTTCTGTATAATAAAACTCTTTGGGTTTATCTAACTCGCTAGTACCCTGGTCCCCCACGATACCGGTGCACTTATTGATGATGTAAATAAATCACAAGAACCAAAACTCAACTGATAAAAAATCAAACTCAATATTTTAATCAATATCTGATCTTCTAATTTCTTCCAAAAATTATTACTTTCACAATTTATTGTTCATAGATATAAACAATGGCAGCCATATTTAATATAATCTAAGTCACGCCATGTGACCGGTGTAATGGTAAAATTATCCAAATTATTTCCCGCCATTAATGATTACAATGGTGTCACATGACTTTTCCTCAATGA
Organism: Corbicula japonica; assembly: GCA_038501625.1. Classification (NCBI taxonomy): domain Eukaryota; kingdom Metazoa; phylum Mollusca; class Bivalvia; order Venerida; family Cyrenidae; genus Corbicula; species Corbicula japonica. Next base: position 80,575 of record JAZAYU010000141.1, read on the forward strand.
AAAATGACGTCAGTAGCTGTCAAACTGGATTTGAGCAGTAAAAAATGTTGTATTTGGTTGCAAATGAAGATAAAGTATATTGGGACTTATAAGGAGATCATAACATACGGATTTATGAAGGACAAATTAGTGTATAAGGTAAATGTTTTAATATTCTCTAGACACTTCTCCATTGTAGCGCAAATTGAATATTACAATAGAAGAGCAAAAGTCACTCAAGCTATAGATTTCTACTTTCACTTTGAATCAGGAAGTAAGATTTCCTTGAATTTCTTGAAAACCCTGACATTATATTAATGAATTGGCACTTAACACTGTAGACCAGCATATACTTATTTCAGGTATGAGTTGCTTTGGTATATTGTTCATGAATTTCTGAGTTCTCATGCAAATGCTTTTTCTTTTGTTTTAGTATGTGCTTGGTAATTAGAACATGAATTAGACTTAACTGAGCTTGCAAACATTTACTACATCCATAGCTAAATACATTTATTTACTAAAATCTAGGTGGCAATAAGTATTTCCCCCAAAATTCATTTTTTAAATTTTAGCCTGTTTTCGCCATTTGCAATGTTTGCGATACCTTAAGACTGGATGAACAAGAGAGTTGGCTGCCACAGTGTGTAGTAATGTTCAAGTTGTTTTTGTATTCAAAACAGAACAACCTGCATATCTGCATCTCTTTGGTAGCTTATACTGTAGACCGATTGAAGATTTCCAGACATTTTAATCAGAGTTGACACTTCACCTCTTCAGGCCGGTAAATTAGCAATTTTAAAGTCTAGAACTATGAATATTGTGTAAATAAATAAAATTGCCTCTGGCAGTCATATTAGCCCTCGGCCTTCGGCCTCGGGCCAATATGGCAACCCTTGGCCCAATAACAAGTCCAATATGAATTCACTTGATTAATAACATTATATTATTAATTAACTATTTCATATTGGCCCAGCAATTCTCATATTGGCCCAGCAGTTCTCGTATTGGTCCACTTTAGTCTTCATATGAGTTTGATGGTTTCAGGCTGTTAATTATTAAATTAATCAAATGAATTCACATTGGCCATGTTATTGTCTTTTTTGTTTCAAGAATTCTTGTTGCAGACATCTTCGTTGTTGTTGTGCTAGCGAGTTAGATAAGCTCAAAGATTTTTATTACACAGAAAGAAATCACCAAAAGCGGCAACATAGACTTATCCTCGGCCGCTTTGCTTAATTGCACCTCGTGTCCAAAGTCACACTATCTATTATCATTTTTATCCATAAAAATTCGACTTAGAAATTCCAAAATGGCGGCATTTTTATTTTTAAAAGGAAGTGATTCAATTCATATTGGACCAGTTCATTATCCAATCAGAATCATGCAATCTCATATTGGCCCAGTAAGACCCGTATTGGCCCAGGTTATCTCGTATTGGCCCAGTTGAGATTTCATATGAATTGAGTGCAGCCGATATAAGGTGGACTGAATTGTACATATTGTGTCAATATTATTTTTGTTAATTAATAATATAATGTTATTAATCAAGTGAATTTACATTGGCCTTGTTATTGGGCCGAGGGTTTTCATATTAGCCCGATTAAAATGACAATTTTATTAATTAACAGATTAAAACCATTGAACTCATATGAAGACTAAACTGGTCCAGTAAGGGATTTGCTGGGCCAATATGAGTATTGCTGGGCCAATATGACATAGTTAATTAATAAACTACTGACCAATTGTAATGAGGCTGCATTGACGACTTAACATTATGGAAGAGGGTCGTGGGACAAGCATATGTTGAAGTAATCAGCAATGTGGTTAGGTTGCAAACATATATAGAATATTAAGAGTATGCTTATGGGACATGCATATGTTGTAGCATTCAACATTATAGATACGCTGCAAAAACTTTTAAATATAATTAAGAAGATGGTTATGGAACATACAAATATTGAACCATTCAGCAATATGGAAAGGCTGCAAAACTTTTAAACTTTTGAGAAAAGGGTTATGAAACATATTTAGAGCTATTCAGCAATGTAGAAAGCCTGGAAGAACGTTTAAAATATAAAGAAGAGGATAAAAAGTTTTAGCAATGTGGATCATCTTTATGAATGTCTGGTCAATTCTAAGCAGCGAAAGCCGAAAGTCAGGAAGACTGACAGACAGGCGGATTGACGGGCGGGCGGGCCGGGGGTGGGGGTTGGCCGGATGGGCGGTTGTGCCGGGAAGGCCGTTCCGGGCCGGGCGGGCAGGCAGCCAAGGATAGAACAAAATCATAAAACTAAATCCGACAACCAGTTTTAAATCTCAAGCATCTGGTTGACTGATAATGCGACTGGTCGACATTTCAGCCAATCAGATTCTTGAGATTTAAGACTGGTTTTCAGATTTAGTTTTATAATCTTAGTTAGATTCGAAAAATGGCTTCTGCTCGTCGTCTAAATGTGGTTAACATTTGTGTCAGGTTTCTTTAAAATCCTTTAAGGGGTTCAAGAGTTACAGACCGGAAGGGAAATTGCTAACGGACAGACACCGAAGCGATAACATAATACGTCCCTTTGGGCGTATAAAAACATATAACGAAAAATTGAATTTAGATTTCTTTTCATCTATTAAAGAATTTTTAAGTAGACCCGACTTTAACAGAAACTTAAAAGGTTGAAACTAAAATATCTGAAATATTAGTAAACAGTTTCCAGAAATATAACTCAGTAATAAATCGGTTGGAAATCTTGCATAAACAATAACTGGGAGCTTTTAGCCACAGATGAAACAAATGTTAATCCAATCGCAACGATGCTAATGATGATAACGATAGTGTTACTGAAACAGAAACATTTTAACAGTTTAATGGGAGGAATGATTGTCGTCTAACCCCCCCCCCCCCCCCCCAAAGGCTTTGGTTGCTTTTACTAATAAAGTATATACAATTTGATATTAACAACGTTAAAACTTTGCAGACAGGAGCATGACATACATAATGCTGAATTTCTTAAAAAGAACAAATCGAAGGGATGGCGCTAACTGGTCTAAATAATATATCACTAGAAGGATATAATACAATACATCAAATCCTCGAAAAAAAATGTTGCACACAATTGTGTAACTATTACCCTATGGAATAATCCGTTTGTACAAGAATTCTTTAGCGAGAAAATATTCCTTTTTGAATCTGTCCAATGATACGTTAAGGAACCTGGTACATGTAAGTTATAGGACACCACAATCGATAAACGAAAAAGAGAATCCTTGGGGTTATCGCCGTGGAACGGTCAGTGGCAAACGATTTGCCACTGGGAGTTTAAACTAGGTTCTAGGAACAAACAAGTACAAGTTGTCTTGGTGATAAACACCAACCCACACATCTGCTCAACAATGTGGCAATTTGCATTTAAAGTCTTCGACTACATAAACATGTTTAATATCCTTTCTGCAAACCAAGTTGTTTATACGTCGATAATTACATGTTTATGTTAAATTTATTGTTTGCTTTTCGTAAACTTATTATATCGTTTGAAAAAGTGCAAAATGCCGTTCATGATATGCCATAATTTAATAATAAATATAAAATTACAATATTTATTATAATTGTGAGTCTATAATTTGGTTTCTACAATATTTATTTTATTTTCAGAGACAACAAAACATCCAGCCTGTAGAACGGTAAATAATGTTCCTGTTACACATCCATTTTCAATTTTGGCGTCAAAGCAGATACGACGCGTCCAGTGGCAATTGGATTTCCTTTAGTTTTTTTCACGTATATTAGTGTGTATTGTACTTGTTATTTAATACTGATTTTATTTATTAACTTTTAGAGTTAGGAACAACCATATGGCGAAGAAGGGGTGGTGGAGAAGATACTACTTGATTTTATTGAGATATGGCTGAACCTTTCCGAACACCGTCAATACAGTTGTATGAACAGCCCAATTAATGTACACACCTAAGTAGACATTATTTAACGTGTGTCTTAAGTAATAAGAGAACATGTTTTATATTCTCAATAAAATAGCGCAAACGCTATCCGGATATTTATTTCAATTTGCTTATTGGTTCATACAAATGACTTTTATTTCATCAAACCTAACACTTTATTGTGTATATTTCTTTCATACCTTCCGGTGTGGGAGTGTAATAACACCCGTTATATATTTTCGATAAATAACTAGTTATATATCGTAGCCGAATCACTATTCATCCGCGTTATCAGCGATCAAAACAAATTTAAGAAAATGACTTACTTTTGTCATCTGACCACTTCAGGCAAGCAATCAACTTCTACACTTAACAACTTTTCTAAGTATACACCTGCTTTCTGGGGGATTACTTGCATGATAAATGAATTATTGGTCCAAAACTTTCAATCAAACATGCAATAAATACTAACTGAATTTATCAGTAAAACAGTTTTCAAAATGACAGACAACTGACTGCTCACAATCATTTAGAGTACTGGGACCCACAGAATACAAATTCACATCAGTAAATAAAGAGTATGACCACCAACCGCGCGTATAACTGCAAGACACATTGGTCTCATTGAGCTAATACAGTGCAGAATGACTTCTTTATGGAATCTTTAGCCCATTCCTGAAGAAGTCCATTTTCAAGTTGAATGGTTGGTCCCTCCTGTTTCGTACGCCTCTTCCAAGATCACACAACAGATTTTCAATTAGATTTAGATCCGGTGTTCTAGCGCACCATGGAAATATTCTGACGTTGTTCACCTCAAGAAAACTTCTGATGTTCGCCGAACGATGACATGGTGCACCATCATGCATAAACTGCATGCATCTTTGTGCTTAAAGACGTGGTAGGACAACCGGAACAAGGACTGTTGATATTCTTCAGAATTTAAGTTTCATTGGATTAAAACTGCTACTGTCCTCTTTTGCATTGACACACCAGCCCACACCGTTATAACTGATCACCCATGATAAAAAAAATCCGCTTCAACAATATTTTCGCGATTTAACCGTTGATCGCTGAAGGTGCCCATATGCGTCATTTATTGATATTGTGAATTTGTTTTCTGTGGGTGTCAGTACTCTAAACGATTGTGAGCAGTCAGTTGTCTGTCATTTTGAATAATGTTTTACTAATAAATCAGTAAGTATTACTTGCATGTTTTATTGAAAATTTTAGAGCAATAGCTCAATTATCGAGCCAGGAATGCCCAAGTACGCAGGTGTATACTTAGAAAAGTTGTTAAGTGTATAAGGAACTTAAGCATCACTTATATTGATATTATCCACGGAAAATATAACTTTCTGACATCTTGTTTACTCCGTAGGATAGCAATACGCCGAAAGTCTATGATGAAATTTAACAACAGCAACAAAGCGATTTTCATTTCGTTTAAATCGAAAACAAATTGACCCAGACGCTGACATCGTTTCAGACCATCGTCGGTGTGTTTTTGAAAAACATCCCCGAAACAAAATAAAAACACTAGAAACACATTTTCAATCCAAATTATGAGTTTATATCCTGGACCAGCAAATTTAAATGTTGTCATATGCGGCTATGAAAGTTTACACAAATGACGTCGTACAGTAGATCAATTTATTTAAATACAAATTCAAAAGCCTTAAACTGGTAGATTCTTTTATCTAGACTCTAGCGCAGTTCATTTTATTTTTTTATTTTCGAAAGGGACAATTCATGGATTTTTTTTCAGGGAATGTGATAAATAGAATTCCTCGTTTTTTATCGATTTAGATGACTCGTTTAATAATTTCAGTATTATTATTACAAAATAATAATGCAATAACAATATAGCGGAAATTCAAGTACTCAATGACCTTTCCGATATTACAGCCCTAACACGATGCCAGGGAAAACAGAAACAGATTGAGCAAGGCTCTGAAACAAGATTTCTCTAAAAACCTTCATAAACTTTTAAACGACTGCCACCGTAAAAACTATTTGAATTATTGACAGTCAAAAATATGGTACTTTCAGACAAAATAACATACATTTAGACAGGTAAAATTAAATACAAAATGAATGTTTGCTAAAGAAGTATTCGGCAGAGTGGACATGTCAACACTGTCCTAAATATAAATGATCTATTTCAATACAAGTCAATTATTCCTAAGAATGTTACATTTTTGATTTGTTATACGTATAATAAACAACTTTCCTGTTGAATAGCAATGTCTAAACTTAAAACGGATCAACGTTTTGAATCTTAGCGTGTTGCTTAGGATATCAATGAAGAAAAAAAAGACAAAACAAAAGCAATTATAAATCACGACATTGATACCTTTCATGTTTTCATTCCGATTCATTTCCATTTCAATTGGCAATATATACCGCTCCGAATCCATTCCGTTTTCTCTGCGTTACATGTACCTATCCTGTTTTGCGTTACCATACCTTTTCTGCGTTACCATTTCAATACTGCGTTACCATTCCAACGCTGCGTTTCTAAGTTTTCTTCCGTTTCCAATGTTTCTTCCGTTTCTAGCTAGCGTTTCCAGCGTTCCAGTTTCGCTTCTATGCTAAATATTTGATTTTCATGTTTGCTTATTTCTAACATCGTCTCTCAAATCTAGGAGTCGGAAATTTCTAAATGATTCAACAACGATATAACTATATGGTTTTTATGTCCGTGAAATATGCTTTTTAATTAAAACGATTTGTAACTGAGTGTTAATAAAACAAATATTGCATGCAAGTAGCCAGTAGTCTGTATCACACGACAGTTACTAAATTAAGGGGTAAATATCATGTGGCCAGGATCATTACTCATTTTCAAAACCAACAAATCGCTGCACTGCTATTTACTTTTTCAGTAGCCAAAAATGAATGTTTGAATATTGCGTAGTACACGTCCCCAGCGTTAGCATCGAATAATACGTCCGACGACTATCTTTTTCAAATAATGTTCTTCATTTGATCATAACAGAATTGTGGAAAAAGTGAAATACGCATATCATGAACAGCCACACAGAGAAAACAGAACCTCTCCACGCAGCCTAAAAATAGATTAGAAAAGAGCATGAGTTTATAAGATCAATTTCATGTCAGAAACCACATACAATTGACAAAAAAGGGAACCTTTGGAGTTACCGCCTTGGAACGGTCAGTGGCAAGACAATTTGTCACTGGGTGTTAAAATCAGATTCTTGGGTGCACCAAACTCACACTTGTCCTAAAATGTTCACATACATGTATGAACGAACAAGTGCAAGATGTCTTGGTGAAATAGCTCCAATGCGCCCATCCAATCGACAATGTTGCATGCAAAAGCACACAAACATATAAAACATAAGAAGTTTATGACAGTGTCAAGTAAATAAGCGAGTACTCAGTGACTTCACCGAGATCAGAGCCCCATGGAGTCAAATTAGCAAGAACACGATGAAAGTAAAAAAAGTAACAGATCGACCTTCTAGGTTCATGGTACTATGGTCTTCTAATGGTATTATGCTTGTGTATTCCCAATCAGTTTGATCTCATTACATGTAGGTTGTATGCAATCAGTTAATGACAAAGTGTTAGCATGGCTCGGTACAATCATCCGTTTCAGTGATTTACGGTCATTAAAATAGTGACAGGCAAGTTTGACTGAAAGTACTAGTTGGGTAAAAAAATATTAATCGGGAAATCGGTGTCCTTCATTTAAATCGTCAAGCTGAGCTGATAACTTTTTCCTTTGTTTTCCATTGTTTAATAAGAATAGGCTGAAGTTGGACAGAGAGTGATAAAATCTTAAATGTTATATCTTTGATTAGTGATACATTGTTTATTCTTTCTAAAGATAGCATCCGTCAAAAATGTCAAAAATCACAAATTCAGACACTTTTTTAAAAGACGTGCTATTTCTAGCTGTCTGAAGAACTAAAACTTACTGTAAATTTTAAAAGTACTTGAAACAACTGTATTGAGAGGCTACTGAATAAATATCTGTAGGTTTAGGCGCTGTCGCAGTACGGTTTTGCTCCCCAGTAGGGGCACAATTATCTAAAACGAAACCACAAAAATGTGGTATTTCTAAATCATCAGAATCGTTCCGAATGTCTCGTTCCGCACGTCTCAATCTTTTTGGGGGGTTGTCCCAGTTAGCTCAATTGGATGCATCGCATGAATTGCAAGGCTAGGCGGTGTCGCCGTGACGGTGCGGGTTCGATCCCAGCTAGAGGCACTCTCATTTGAAATTCACAGTAGCGCTGTTTGTGCAGTGTGGCGGCCGTAAAACGTCTCCCCGTACATATAGTCAGTACTGTTATCAGTAAAATAACCCGTTACCGATGTCATGCAGTGATTGTTACTTATATCAGGGTTATCCGATCAACCTTTTTCGAGGGGTTGTCACGGTTAGCTCAATTGGTTGCGTCGCATGAATTGAAGGGCTAGGCGCTGTCGCCGTGACAGTGCGGGTTCGATCCCAACTAGGGGCACTCTCATTTGAAATTCACAGTAGCGCTATTTGTGCAGCGTGGCGTCCTTAAAAGCCTCCCCGTACATATAGTCAGTACTGTTATCAGTAAAATAACCCGTTACCGATGTCATGCAGTGATTGTTACGTAAATCAGGGTTATCCGATCAACGTTTTTGCGGGATGTCCCGGTTAGCTCAATTGGTTGCGTCGCATGAATTGCAGTGCTAGGCGCTGTCGCCGTGACGGTGCGGGTTCGATCCCAGCTAGAGACACTCTCATTTGCACGCATATATCCTTATTGTCCATGTTTGTATTAGGCTTTGAAAAAACAACTCCAGTCTCTGAAGTACACTAAAACGTTTAAATTAATTGTTAAATCGGATGTCCATCCTTATGTATTCTTAACACAATTGTTGTATGGGATATTACTGAAAGAAGCGTTTGTTTACTGATAACTTGGGACGTTTTCCCTTTGTGTTTATTTTAGGAGTTGCGAAATGGGTGCTATCTTAAAAAAAACTCGCATTAATTGTATTGTGATATTGTAATAACCTTGTGGTGTGCCTTTTGGTATTACTATTGTAGCGATTGCTTCTGTCAAAAAAAAAACAGGCGTAATTGAGGTAAGACATTCCTGGTTGCAGATTACAAAGCATAGCATTTAAACTGCACTTACAATTATTATCAATGCAGTGGTGACTTAAAATAAAACATCCGCAAAAAAACATAAAAAATATTATTTACTTATGTTATGGGAGATAAGGGTAGTAAATGCATGTATCAGTAAGGTACCAGCAGGAGTTGCTTTTCTTGGAGGTATTGATGATTATTGTATAAGTGAATATATAGCAGAACATAGGGACGGGAACCAGTCTAGTAAACTTCGAATGCATGTGTAAGCTCCAAACAAAATACTGCGATACGCACCGTGGTACTGCAGGTCCGTACCTCGATATAATGCGGTACGCTTTGCGCCGCGATACCCATCTCTAATTTATAGTATATGACTTTAAATTGAATCAGGTGTGTTCATTGAGATTACTGTATAACCTTGAACTCGGTGAAATGTCTAATTAGACTGTACTTTTAATAAACATTTAACTTTATTTTCCATTTTCCTTGTCCCACATCGCGGGAAAAGGAAGAGTCTGTAATATTTTTTGACATTTCAATTGTTAGTGTACTTGTATAAAACATTTACATAATGTATCTGTTTTCAATAACTAAAATGCTAACTGTGTTACATCTTTTGACATTAGAATGATAATTTCCCGCGAAATACGTAATAAGTTATGTCGTTTACACATTAACGTCATGACGTCATTTCCACGATAGACGTCAACTGTCCCTAGCCCGTGACGCGTCAAAAATATCATCGCATAGCATCTTATTATTGTTATTTCCTTTTGTTTAAGATACGCCTACAAACGGGTGATTATAGTCTAAAGTGGGCAAGTACTTTTGACATTTTGGTTAGATTAAATATCTAGGGCTACTGATAGGCAAATATGGATTGAATCAACATGATTGATTTCAGCATTATATTGATTGTAACATTGCTGTTAAACTTTATTTTGATCCCCAAGCACAGTTAAGAATCCATAGTTCAATTAAACATTATGATTAAGGATGTGTGCGAAAAGTAAATATAATTGTGACTTTTCGGAATAATTTTTACGAAACTGTTTTCAACAAGTGTCTTTGTTAGTCTAGCTACGCTCCTGATGTTGAGATAATGACTTGTTAAGGTGAAAGCTTCTGAAGCAAAACGTAATGCGTAAAAGTTACTGACTCCGGGGTACATGTACGGGTGACTGAAGATTGTCGGTCAATAGAAGTAAACATTAAAGCAATACAATTTTATCAGTAATTCAATTTAGCAAAGGCATTTGTAATTGCCATATACTGCTAAATAATAGTTAATATACTATAATTAGAACTTATAATTTTATCTAGAAAAACAGATATTTTCCAACTGAAAAATGTTCATTACGCCTATATCGCCAACCTAAATAAAACATTTTAAGATTGTCATGCTTATCCTGTACGTTGACTAGTTCCCCTAAAAGATCTTAAGTTTTTTAACAAACAATATACTACATGTATTATTTATAATCATAGTGCGGTTCTTGAGTGAATGAATTTTCATTTATGAAAGAATCAAAAAGTAAATAATGTGAAATGTGCACATTTAGTACTATCTACACTCAGGCAACACAACCCCCAAACACAGCAAACGATCAGGTAAGAAATGAGAGCAAAGGGTTAAAAGAAGATTAATTTCATATAAGACACAACAAACACTTGTCGAAAAAGATAACCTGAGGTGTTATTTTGTTCAAAATTGATCGAAATTGATGTTTAGGTATTTCGTAAGGATCATTAAATGTGAACATGTTTCAGTGAATTGAGCTAACAGTGTGTGAATCTTATTCATGTAGAAAGAAATCTACAAAGATGTGAATATAAACGCAATTGACTCCAAAACATATTAAATGTTTATTGTGCAGAATTTTCAATTTGAAAATGATGAACTTTCAGCTTTATGGTTAATTCGATATTGACTATTAAAGATGATTTTAACTCAAAATTACTTCTGTCAATAATGTTGCATAACTTGAACATTGCTTTCACTGTTAAAGCCTGTTTGCACTTAGGTGTGCATATATATTGTTGCCTTGACATTGTATTTGTAACAAGTCTCAGTTCAGCCAGTCAGTTGGTTGAGATTGGCGACTGGTCGCCAATCTCAGTTTTATGATCTTGGTTTAATATTATTATGTTTTCTGCTTTATATAAAAAGTACCAAATTGTGGTTTATCTTGATGTAACGTACAAGGCAATTTTTTTCCCAAGGATACGTTGTTTAATGTTAATAAATGTTTACCTACATCCATCTGTTTGAATAAAAACAACTTAATAGTACCCGGATATATTAATGGGGTCATTTCTGACGGACCATTAAACTTTACTTTGATCTTCAAACAATAAGAGTAATAAATAAGAGCTTATGCACAGAATACTATTTCATGATATATCATCTTAAATAAAACGAAAACAAAAATTTAAAAAAAAGAATATTTAAAGATAAATCACCTAGTTAGTTTCTTTAAAGGATTGCACATGTATAGATATTTTCAGAAAATCTATAGCTCAATGAGCTACATGTTCATGCAAAAGTCCTGCAAACAGTGAGCATGCACTGGGCTTGGCAAATAAATTGATCGTTTAATGGTCATTGACAACTACATTTCTTGAGTATGTATTGAGTCTGCTTGGTGTTGCTGGGTAGCATCATGAATCGTACACGGCTTAAATCAAGTTCAATCCTATTATGGTTTCATTATATTTTACCGTCACAGGTGCGTAGTTTCAAGGTTATTGAATTGTTTTCTTGGCCGACTTGACTTAAACCCTGACATCTGTTATAGTTTAAAAGGAAAGTTACTGCGTATTTAATTTAAACTGTAAGCATTAAACACACATTTTATACTATACATTTATCTGTCATGCACCAGGGATATTTTAATTTAGTACATCTGACTGTAAAACCGCATGCTTGTTAAACGCAGTTAAATTGTATTTTCACCATCACCGTTTACTACTAGGTGCCGAACACATGTAACCATAACGCTCAGTTTCATTAATGTTTAAATTTCCATACTCTTGTTTTAAAAAAAAAGATTTCTAGACCTGTGTTTTTAAAGTATGTAATTGACCTGTTCTATATATTTTGACATGTATTACCCAAACTCTCTTGTTCTCTCTACTTTTCAGCTCCGTGGGGCGGCTGTTACTTCTGGATGTTGACCTTTTTAACATATAAATGGCGAGTCAGTTCCAGTTTCTTTATAAATTTAGTTGCATACTTGGTTGAAGTTACTAGGTCACTGATTTTGTTTTCAATGGTATTCATTTCACAAAGTTATCTGATACCATTTTACGTTGGAAAATTAAATTATGTGTCCTGTCACAGTTATGGGTGACACAATCGTTCGAAATTTTAAATGTTATATATTTTTAATATATTTAGTATCTGATGCAACTACTGGAGTAACATACAGTGAAACCCCGCTATTAAGACCACCATTGGAACTGGGAAAAGGTGGTCTTATTAATGAGGGGTTTTATTGTACCTCTTGTGCGGTTTAAATTTTAGGTGTATGAGTAAAATACTGTCCATATTTAAATTTACATTGAACTAATTTTTAATCTGTCTTATCATTTAAGTTTTTATACTGTTGTTTTCATTTTCTTTAACTGTGCGTACACATGCATGCAAGGCAATCATAGCTATTGACAACTTGCCATCGGCGATAATTCATTTTTTATCGTTGAGATTTTATCGTTGAAATATTTTAAGTACATCAGAAATTATTTTCAATCAGGCATGTTAAGATAAAATTGTTACTATAACAACAAGTTGGTTTTTGATATGTTTACTAGAGCGTGATAATTACCTGTTAAAGACAAGGCCTCCTTAGTGCGAAAACTACCTGAAATGAAACGCTCCCATGGTCATGATATATATTAAACGCCTACATAAATAGTACCTAATGTATGAAATTAAATCTGTTTCATTGTAAATGGAAAATGTTACGAACACTTGAAGCCATGAGACATTTATCAACGCCTGCCATCGTTACAAAGGGATGATTTACATAAACTGAAAAGTAAATTATTTGTTAATCTAAAACTGAGATTGGAGAACAGTCGCTGAATTTAAACATCTGATTGATTGAAATCGATACCTGTCTCCAAATGCAACAATTGGATGCCTGAGATTTCAGACTGTTTCCCGGTTTCAGATTTATGACCTTGTGTCAAGTTTATGAGCGATTCGTTCAATATTTGTCGCTTATCAGCTTTTTAAAGAAATCTTTAAATAAAATTTAGGGTCAGTTTTATAACTGCACAGTTGGTTTGTTTATTTTTTTTGCATAAATTTCCGTTTATCTCTTTACTCTATAGATATAACGCTTCTTGTCACCTGACCGACTCGTCTGTCTCGTCCGAACTGGATCTACACTGTTTGCTTCTTGGTCTTAAATAATAAGCCGGTTGATTTGTCGCCTATGGGATGAATGTCGTATCCGTGGACTTAAGGTATCGCAAACATTGCAAATGGCGAAAACTAGCTAAAATTTCAAAAAATGAATTTTGGGGGAAATACTTATTGCCACCTAGATTTTAGTAAATTAATGTATTTAGCTATGGGTGTAGTAAATGTTTGCAAGCTCAGTTTAGTTTAATTAATGTTCTAATTACCAAGCACATACTAAAACAAAAGAAAAACCATTTGCATGCGAACTCTGAAATTCATGAACAATATACCAAAACAACTCATACCTGAAATAAGTATATGCTGATCTACAATGTTTAGTGCCAATTCGTCAAAATAATATTAGGGTTTTCAAGAAATTCAAGGAAATCTTACTTCCTGGTTCAATGTGAAAGTAGATTCTACTTTCACTTTGAATCAGGAAGTAAGATTTAAATTTAAAACTTAAATTTCTTGAATTCATTATTTTGACGAATTGGCACTAAACATTGTAGACCAGCATATACTTGACGTATTCGGGTGGATAATGTTATCTCTTAATAAACTTACAAGGAGCGGCAAAACGGCTTAAACCGACAACTATAAATACAAATAGCCGACTTAAAATATATATATATTAAATTAAACATTCGACAAATACAGAATATGTGATTTTAGAAGCTTAACCTTTTATGGAAATACTTTTATAACTTTTTTTCTTTAGTAAATAAAAAAAACACGTGAATTTTATAATAATAGGTGAATTCTGCAAAATTCGAAACAAATATAATACTATTTCTAATATCTACATTTTTTCAGATGAGTGAAAGCATTTTTGAAAATTGGAGAAAAAAATAACTAAACTACAGCTGTAAAGCTTTAATTGTGAATGGTGACCTTTGACATCATCAATTTTTGTGCACAAATATATATAATAAATTAAGAAAAGCTCAATATATAATAAATATTTTTCATCTAACAATATAATAATTTTTTAATCATGGTTATTTTATGTGGTTCTTGTAAATTTATATTAAACAAAACTAAATTTTCATAATTAAAAGAATTGAAGAAAATCACATAAATTTAAGATGTCAAGGGTCACCTTAAAATGGCCGCCAGCATACATCTGGAGAAATGTTGAGATGACCGTAAACTGTCTTTGCAAATTCGATTTTCGAACGCCATTTTTAAAAATAGAATCAGATAGGGACCAAACGTGATTCGAACAAACGATCTTTAGAAAGAAACTATCTGTGTAATGGCATTATATGATTTTTTTGCAGATAGCAGATTGAGGAGAGTATAAGCCAGAAACAGGAGGGCATGCATTCCTTTCAATTGCAAGTGCTTAATGTGTTAAGCTAGTCTCTATGTAAATTTTTACCTTTCAAGGTTAAATCTTTATTTGATTGCCTTTGGAAAATTTAAATTTTATCGCATTTAAGTTAAAAATAAACATAACGCCAGACCGAAAAGTTGCAAAGTATTGCACAAGTAATTTGCTTGCAGCAGGTTTTCAAGCATGACATGTTTTTATAAATTCACCGACTTAAAGTGCAAGGTATGCGCTCAACATGTGTTAAGTCTTAAAAATGAAAGAAACCAGTAGAACGAAACGGCTGTGATATACGCTTGAACAGATAATTTAAAGGCCGTTTAAAGTTTAGTGTTTATGTCAATTTTAATTTATTAAACTTAAAATGTCAAAACATGTTGTCAACATAAAAGTTTAACAAACCCTAATACTTAATAGTAAGAGATTGATAATCACAATTTGAATTGTTAGTTGAAAATTTTCTCAGGGCTTTCGATAATTGCAGAGTGACTCAGTAAGGTAATAGAGTATCTAACATTTTCCTCGATCGTGCTATAAGTTTCTTACGTTTTTTAAATATGTATGTGTGCTTTTGCATGCAACGTTGTCCATGTTATGGTTGGTTTTTAAGTTTTTCAGCAAGGCAACTTGTAGTGTGTTCAATATAATAACATGTCGGGCCAAGTGTAAGGTAGGTGCATTATAGAACCTGGTTTTAAACCCCCAGTGGATGGCAAATTATTTTGCCACTGACCGCTCCGAGGCGGTAAACCCTCGGGTTCAATTTTTCGGTAATTGTTTGTGGTGCCTTTTTTATATAAATATTTTATTACAAGTGCTCATGTTTCCTCTCTACTTGTTGGCTGTGTGAGGAGGCTGTGTCTATTTGATGTGGCCATTCCTGATATGCATTTTTAACAGTTTTCTTTTATATGTAGGGCTAGGCGGGGTGTGCAGCAATATGCATTTCCATTACTGTTCATGAACAGGCTCAATTAACCCTTTCCTCCATAGATACACCTTTATTGCGTGGGCGAACAGTTTAGATCCAGATCAGCCTGCACATCCATGCCGTCTGGTCAGGATTAAAACTGTTTGCTTTATGATTCATTAGGTTATTTTTGATTAAAATGCGACCAGTGCAGATCCTGATCAGACGGCACGGATGTGCTGGCTGATCTGGATCTAAACTGGTCGCACATGCGTAAAAATGCGTATTTATGGAGGAAAGGGTTAAGGCAAAAACGTCAATAAGACATTGTCAGAAATAAAATGCGCTGTACAATGTCGTACATTTTCATATGGTGAACATCTGTGTCACCTTCTTTGATCATGCATTTAAAAATAAGAACCAATGGCTATATGTACATTGATTTTTAACTAAAACATTTGCATTCAGTTCACATAGCTCAGCGTTTTCTCGCTATGGTCACTTTTTGTGCCAGATTATATTCTCGTTTACTGCAATACGATTTTAAAACATTCCGAATTTGATTGTAAAGAGAAATCTTAAATCTTTATCATGGATGACAACACAAAGATTGGCAATGCGTATAACCTGAGTCATAAAATGTTAGCGAATGGGCAACAGTGACAACGAATATCAGTCACATAAAACACATTAAATATTGTATCCGGCTCTAGTACATTTAAATCGTGAGAAAATAGGACACGTCTGAGCAGTCTAATAAATGTCTACCCTGTTTGTAATACAGTCAGGGAACCGTTTAATATGCATCTAAAACAGTTTAGATAAATCTGCAATTTAGTCACAGTCCACACCAAAGGCATGCAACCTATTAGATTTTATTAAAATGTTGTTGCAGTTGTTCTTTAAAACTTTATATCTAATGTTTGTTTAGCGGTCAAGACTTAGGGTTTTCACCAATATCTTTCAAATCACAGCAAAGCAGTTCAAAATGTGTTTTAAGTTAAGCAGACGGCATTGCTTATAAAAAGCATTTTGCGGTAGAAATAATATACACATAAAGTTCAAACAAAGTTTGTCTTTGAATGTTTGAGAAAACGGCAGCGGTTTGATAATGGAGGTTCAATGTTGAATGGAAAATGTTTTTAACAGGAGTACGGTGCTATTTATCTGATAGCCATCGGTCTAGAAATTATTGAGAAATAAGCAAAAACCTACCTGAAACGGGGATTTTGTGTATGCACTACATACAAAATGCCACGTAATATAGCCACCCTGTATTTGAGACGAGGTTGATATTACAGTAGCACCGTTTGTACAGTGTGGCGGCTGTAAAATGTCTCCCCGTCCGAATAAGTCGGTACCGTTATCAGTATATAATTGGTTTACGATGTCACTTAATGAAGATCACTATATCGGGGTTATTCAAGAAACATTTTTTGGGGTGGCTAGGTGATATAGTCCTTTTGGGTTAAATTACCAGTGGGGGCTTATCTTTCACTATTCCAATTATTCAGTAATAATACTAACACTGAACTGAATAAAACTGGCGATTAAACTACACTCATTAACTAACGAAAGATTCGGTAGTTTGTGAATCCCTTCAGGAATTCTTGAAGATATTATCAGGTCATTTTAATGCGGAAACCTCTCATGGTTATATGCTAGTTGAAAACATATGCAAAATGATATGGGTATCGCCACACTAAGAAAACAGAGCTGTCATGGGTTTATAAGATTATCAATTTCAAATAAGCCAGGTTCTAGGGAGTCATACTGTCGTGGGTATAGGCAATTTCATTGCGGTAAAATCTCGGGTGACTTTGCTTGTTGATTCCTCATTGTCGCGGTAATTTGTTTACTTACTTGAAAGTGATTTTGATTTTCCCGAGGCACTCATAATATGTTTTAATGGGCTCGAATCACGATATCTAGCGGCACGAAAAAATAACTACGGGTACATTTAAGATTAACATCCATCTATATCCATTATTTCAAGCAAAAACGTCATCTTAATCGTGGTATATGTAGTTTAATGATTAGTCAGACGGACCATTAAGCATGTATAACCTTGGCCCAAGATCATAAAACTAAGTTTTGAGATCAGTCTCAAATCTCAAGGATCTGATAGGCCGAAATGGCGACTGGTCGCCATTTCAGCCAATCAGATCCTTGAGATTTGAGACTGATCTCAAAACTTAGTTTTTATGATCCTGGGCCCTTGATAAATTGAAACCAAAAACACCATCGATTAGATGCTCTTATTCATAAAAACACGTCACGGAATCTATTTTATTAATATTTTGCTTTCAAAGTTTGCAACTATTTAAAATATTTACAGGAAGAGGGTTCATAACCGCTAACTCTTTTACAATTTGACACTAGTAATATTCTGTACCACGAAATAATACACATGTTTTTTTACAAAAAAAAATAAATTAAATATGCATAGTCACGCTCATAAAACACAAACCTCCCATACAGCATAATAAACGGGGAGGAAAATAGCATGTGCTTAATAACAAGTTCTATTTAATTAAGACACCAAAAACGGAAAAGAGAACTCGAAGATCTGAGGCGATAACTGAGCAATGACGCCTCAAGACGGTCCATAACTAGGAGAAATCTTCAACAATCTAACAGACACACATCAGAAAAAGCCAAACCCTTAAAGTTTATGTATAAACTTGCGTGTTTATATCATACATCTTTTGTGTAAATGTTAATGTAAACTTGCGTATGTAAGGTGTATATTATTCGTTAAATTCATATTTTGAAACGATATTTGAAAAAAAAAACAATTTCAAATAAAAAGAACATCAATTAAAAACAATATCATTTTTCCTACGCATCAATACCCACAAAAATTCAAGATCTCAAAAGCGGACGTAAAATATTAAGTAACTAGTTTAAAGTTAATAAAACTCAGCAGTGCATGCAGAAGAAGTCTGTTCAACACTGAACAAAAAAATTTCTTTACCTGCCGGTTAACATCTCCGACAGTTTAGTGATTATAGACCGATTTTGGTTTAAACATCAAACTTAAAAGATATATGTAAAACTGGAAATTATTCTTGATTTTTGTTCATTTTGAACTGTTTGTAATTAAACAATTTCAATTAAAACTGGTTCTTTAAGCGTGGTTAATTTATTTGATAAATCTTTATATTGAGGACACTCATGTTTTCAACATTTAAATATTGAAACACCATGTTCAAACCTTCAAAAATGTTTCAAACCTTCAAAAATGTTTCAAACCTTCAAAAATGTTTCAAAAAAATGTTTCAAACCTTCAAAAATGTTTCAAACCTTCAAAAATGTTTCAAACCTTCAAAAATGTTTCAAAAAAATGTTTCAAACCTTCAAAAATGTTTCAAACCTTCAAAAATGTTTCAAACCTTCAAAAATGTTTCAAACCTTCAAAAATGTTTCTATGGGGTGTTCTTACTCGGTTTCAAACGAACGTTAGTTATTAAAGGTTTGAACAAAAGGCGCCAGCCTCGGTATCATAATAATAACAGACGAGAAAACTTTAATCTACAACTACCATTTATTTTGAATATTTATACAGTACTGAAAATTACGAAATTGACAATTTTTCCGATTCCGATCAGGTCCGCTTCCGATCCTAATGTCACCTATAACCGTATAATTGAGCTTTTAGGTTCTTAGAAAAGCGGCAACGCAGTAATAAGGGTTAAAGCATCATTCCTCACGCCGAAGCACATTTTTATTTGATGCTTTTTAGTGAATCATAGAATTTTCCCGGTGAAATAAAAAAAGGTATTTCACTGTTTTCAACAGTGGAATATTTTTTTTATTTTTTCACTGATTGTTTCGCGTTGGTACCCAAACGCACATTACATACCTAATGAGAACGTTTAAAAAACGGGCTCAAACTTGTATATTTGACTTTATGACGTCACGTCATAAACAAGCGGTTTTGGCGCCATTTCTTGCATGTTTTCTGTCGAATTCACGCAAATCTTGCACTAAAAGCATAAAATAAAAGAAAATTTGTTTTTGAAAGTGAAAAACAGATACATGTACATCTGCAACATTCTCATCACTCATGCTGAACCTAGGGCGACCATGGTTATGGTATCTCTGGTCTAGTACACTTTCATGCTACTCAAACCTTTTAACTACACTGCTTACATGTAGCCTGGTCACCCTCATATCGCCAGGGTAAAGTTTCCTTATCCTTCTGGTTACAGCTATGATAGAACGGTGTTCAAAATACAATTTTATGATATCCTTACACTTTTCCATGGACAACGCCATCTTGAAAATAACAGTTAATTATGGCGTCATATATGACGTCATGACGTCAACGTTTTCCCATAATTAACGTTGCATACAAATCGGTGAAATGTCTAGTTTATTATCAGTGAAACAACAATTATTTGAAAGTGTATCAGATATTTTGAAACACCCTGGAACACTCATGAACTCCTTAATTATGTATTTTCACTCGTGAACATACGAATTCCGGAGCTCACTCGGTGAAATGTACAATGTATTTCTATCGTACACTGGTAAAATCAAATATCCTCTATTTATTTTATGTTTTCTAGTTTATTATTTGGCTCAGTGAAATAAAATTGTATTCCATTGTTTGGAAACTGGAAAATACAATTTTTAGTTTCACTGTTTTTGCCGAACTACCTTTTCAACGTATAACCTCTCTTTGGTACGCCATTGAAGGCATTATGTTTCTTTTGAAAGTGATGTAAGTTTTAAAAAATAATCGATAATTTTCAGTTTCTTTAAAAAATAGTGATAGATAAGCTGTTTGAAACACATAAATCTGATATGTATTTCAGAACTATTTTCTATTGCTTGTCAGTTATAATTTTATCAGTTATGATTGAAAGTAAAGCGGCGATTATTTTGGGGCCCTCCATAAGGAACAAGGAATTGACATTGTCATGGTTAAGAATAACTTAGTGTAAATATAATATTTTTGAAATGATGTTTTGTTACTTGAAAGTTCTTGTAAGAAATACCGACCATAAATATAAAACGAAACGAATTTCGATACGATGCAACAAACTTTGTTGCGCTTAACAGCATTAAATCAAAAACAGTTTTTGTTGAAAATGAAGATCACTCAGAACTCGAATGTTTCGAATGCTGTTCAAGAGTTTAAACATACACATTTAGTTTTGTTCCGTTTAAAAGATATTGGTATATTTATTTAGGAAAAAGCAATGCACACAGCCAAAATGAAAACGGGAAAACGAGAGTATGCCATTTATTAAACTCAACCTAGTGATTTGATTGGCTGAAATTTCTGCCACCACAAGTGACGTAACAGACAAGCTAATGATGATACATGTCATGTGTCAACTTCAAAAAATGATTTTTTAACGTTTACAATGTTTTTCAATGAGTACGCTTTATTTCGTTTTTTTTTTAAATAAATACTGTAATACGTGAAACGTTATCTTTAAAAATCAATTTCATATATATTTTACCGTTATTGTAATGGGAAGTACCCTCTGCAAGGAGTTTGATCATTTATAATACGATTTTAAATTAAAATAGTACTCAATTACTATAGTATATGTACTGGCCCTAGTCGCAAGGCCCTTCTAAGAGAAAATGCTTTAAAAGATAAATAATAAATGACTACCTTGTGTTCTGTTTTATTTTGTTAATTGTTTGTGGTGTCTTATTTGAAATTCATCATTTTATGAACACATGGCAACTGTTTCTCTTAACTATTTGGCTGCGTGGGTCGACCGTGTTTTCCTGGTACATGTATAAGCAATTCCTGTTATGCATATTTTACCTTTTAGTACGAAAAAGCAATGTGCATTACTAGTCATACGCTACAAATTTAACTACGGTAGAAATGTACCCATACCCAAAGCGAATTAACCCCTACGCACATTCAAGATGAACAATCTAGCGCAACAGTATGTTTTGCTTGGTCAATCGGTCATGGTACACCGAGGATGAAAAAGACTTTAAAAGCTAACATTCGACGCGTTTTGTTAATGTGTGTGCGGCGTTGATTGCAAAATGTTATCCCACTGGATTTTGATGTGTTTGGCGGCCGTCGCCCTAGTACAGTGGAGTGGCACAAAAGGTTTGCGTTTAATAAATCATTTTTAAATTTCATCATTATACTGAATTAACATTTGTACTTCGATAATTCTTCTCTCTAATATTATTATTATTATTATTATTATTATTATTATTATTATTATTATTATTATTATTATTCTTAATGCTAAACTTTGTATAAAAATTAGTCTTTTTAAGCAGTAAAACAAAATAATACAAACGAACAGCGCTTAAAATGAGTAAGTGCAGGCAATGAAGTAATATGCACATTTTTTTTATCGGCAAATATTTTGAGTAGCACATTGGGGTTAGTATTTAATAAATAAATTGAAAATAGAACATTTCCCAAAATGCAAATAAAATCATAATAATATTCACAAATTTGCAATTTTATTTGGCTTGCCACTGAGTTTATTTGCTCAACAACAGCAACGCTACAATGTTGATGGTTTGAATTAATAGATAAACAGTTAAAATATATTAAAAAAGCAACGTTGAAATCCATAAAACCTTTTAACGGGTATTCCGCGGACCTCAAGAAAATGTATTAATTTTGCGATTGCGAAAAGATTTCAAAAACATGATATGAGTATTTACAGAAAAGTCAGAAAAATAAAATTAAGCATAGGTATGTCTGACCTCAATCGTTTACAATAAGATAAAGGAAAATGCATGTTACTGCCCATGCCACATAGCGCAAATCAATATGTACACAGATATATATAAATGGACCATATTATTTTCGAATTATTGGCAAAGTCAATAAAAGTCGGCTTTCTGTTTCGCCTGATTGCATTCAATATAGTATCATACCTGTAACCATGTCATATCAATTTCCTCATTTTGAATGTACGTAAACAACAAAAGTGATTGATGAGATAATTTTCATAAACTCCTCACAGTGGTTTCTTCCCTTCATGCACAGTACAAAGGTGTGTGATAGGTTGCCTGATTCCGATTGTCCAATCGCGAACTTGATTATTTAACGTAATATGTGTTGTCCTGGAGCCGATTGTCAGAGACTTTCTCTACGGTTTCATTGATATAAGAAGGTCTTGCAAGTAATATATTCTTTCTGTACGCTAATTTTACAACTGTATACGCAATTCCAAAAGAAAGTTTGCATTTTTTACTTACTATTTAAATGTTTTTCTTGATTGCTAAAATATAAATTCTATAGTTAAATTGTCTGCTGATCTTATGTCAATTTTGGAACTATTAAAATATATAGGCATTCAGATAAGCAGCTAAAAAATCACCGTGAAAGAAGTTCACACTTTCATTTGGATTACAGTACACATTTAACAAATCTGTTGTCATGAGAAGGTATTCAAAGTCTTTCATACAACATACAACATCTAGCAATGTACATTTTTGAGTCATAAACTTCACTTCTATTACGCGCTCACAAGATGATTGCATCGCATTGAGGATTCTTATAGATGACATTTTGGTTTTGCTCCGACTTTAAAGGAACTTCATTTCTGGAGTGTGAGTGAAGCGTTTAGTCACTTGTTTTGGCTTTGTTCTAGATGAGATGTAGTTGAATTTAAATTTAAGATAATAAATTAACTAAGATGGAATTCGTAATAAAATAAAACAATAACTGTTTAACATGTGACATAGTAAGTAACCAAAGACCATCAAGTATTTGTACATTTTCAAACATTAACGAACATGTTTTTGATAATGGTTACAAGAAGTCAATCCTTGTGAAGTGTAGAACTTTTATGAAAGACAGATTGAAGAGTTTTATGTGCTTTTGAACTATCAAGAATATTAAATGGTATTTAAAACCTGTTGTAGTGTTTCAAATGCTTTAAATATATATGTAAGTTGAAAGCTAGTTATCAGAGTTACGTGTATATTTGTCGACTTGATCAGTTCTAAAATTTTAATAAGGTGCTGCCGAAGCCAATAATATGTTTTAATTATTATAGTTTAATAACATATTTTTAATTAAAGATTTGCATAAATAGGACATGCTATGACAAAATGAAATTCATCTTCCAGTTTATCACAAAAGGACTTTCTCTTTCGTATTTTATTTCAGTCTATGCTAAAGAAGAACTCGATGAAGTGGAAAAAGAGCTTGTTAGAGCGCTTGAGAATGCCCTTGAAAACCAGGTTTGATTAATGCCTTTCTAGAGTACCTGTCTAAACCGAAAAAGCAGGAAATATTTCGTGTGGCCTTAACTCACTGTGCGTAGTATATTTTGCATCCGCCACAAAATTGTTCGAAATAAATGTTATGTTTCAAACAAATGATTAATTTCTTCTAAACTTATAGATCTTTGTTTACGTAGGGTCAATCGAGCGCGAACACGTTGTTTCAGAGAGATAATGATGACCCGTGTGAACTTGAATGTGTTTGTTTACGTAAGGTAAATCGTATCGGAACACGTTGTCTCGGAGAGATGATGATGACCCATGTAAACGTGTATATGTTTTTTACTTAGGATTAATCGAATCTGAACACGTTGTTTCAGATAAATAATGATGACCAGTATGAACTTGAATAAATTTGGGTTAATCCAATTTAAACACGTTGTTTTAGAGAGATAAAGATAACCCGCATGAACTTTTATATGTTTGTTTACGTAGGGAAAATCGAATCTGAACACAATGTCTCAGAGATATATAGATGACCCGTGTGAACTTGTTTATTTTTGCTTGCGTAGGAAAAATCGAATCTGAACACAATGTCTCAGAGATATATAGATGACCATTGTGAACTAATTTATTTTTGTTAACGTAGGGAAAATCGAATCTAAACACAATATCTCAGAGATAATAGATGACACGTGTGAACTTGTTTATTTTTGTTAACGTAGGGAAAATCAAATCTGAACACGATATCTCAGAGAGACGATGATGAACCTTGCGAGGAAGAGTGTGGTGACATTGACGAAGATTCCACCGTAAGAGAAGTTGGAGAGTGCATTGCTTGCCTATGCGGCGTAGACCCATCCTTGGATGTCTGTGACGATGATGATGACAAGGTAGAAGCATTATTCTCGGCTCTGTGGAGCTGCTGTGCTTTTCAACTGTTGCCTAACAATTCTAATATTAATATTTTGTTCATAATTCATACAAAACTTTGTATCTTTTACATAAAAACGTCATTACACTACACATACAATAATTATGTGTTATAATTCAGAAAAGCAAGGCCGAGAATTAATCATATGATCTCTGACGCAATGAATATGTTTATATAGCCGACTTAGCTTCCAAGTAATTCCATATATTGTTTTTGAAAGTCTGCACAGTCGTTGACAACCAGTATGCAGAAAATGTGTCAGAATTTATCGGGACAAAAATGTGCAATTATGACATATTTTATTTCGGAACAATACTGTAATACCTACAGAGCTTATAAAGAAGTTTAAACCGTTAAGGGTAACGCCGTTTTGTTTACACCTGATGTACTGTAATGAATCCACAAACAGTAAAAACAACAAGGTGACTTTAGAACCTTACTTCTTTAAAGTTATTATATACAAATATCGGTAAGTAGTAAACACGTCCAACGATTGTTTCTGTAGGACGGAATAAAAACAGATACCAATATTGGATTTTTTTAATCTAACCTTACATATATACATTACTAAGAAGCATTGTCCATTATTTAATTGCACACGATCGTCTTGTTATAAAAATTATTTTCTCTCATCTCTCTGAACATTGGTACTTACATGGTTGTGCTCTACCTAAACATTTCATGAGATCTCTCACAGACCACTAAAAGATCCCGTTCTTGAATCATTTTCGTTTTTTATCTATTTAGATCGTCCAATATTGTTTTCCAAAACAAAAACTAAGCTGATCTTAGATCTGATACTACGGGAGTACATACCATTGGTTAATCCGATACCAAACTTGTTTGAACTCTGTCCCGATGTAGTGCTCGCTTTTCTGTTCTGAAATTACAATTCTTAATTGATTGATACGTAAATTGCATTATCAAGAAAGTGCAAACATATTTTAAATTAAATAAGGAACAGCTGTTATACATACAAATTCAGCGAAAATACATAGAGATTTATCAATGTCTCAAATTAAATGTAAATAAAATCGTTTTTTCTCTCAGAGAAATGCATTTCGAAATGTTCATGTCAATGAAGACGACGACGACGAAAATTGTTGTGATGATGATGATGATGATGATGATGATGATGATGATGATGACAGCATAATTATTAACATAAATCGCTAAATTAAATACCAATTTGTAATTATGAACCAACAATTACGCTTTAACCTTTTTTTATTTCCAGAGAGGACAACCTGAAAATATGTAAGTATTTTGTGTTTGATATCTTCCTTTTTATTTTTTACATCACAGCAAACAATTCATAAAACATGTTCAGAATAGGTAGAACACTTTAGAATGAAAATATGATTTGACGAATCAAGGATTTCTTCTTTATTTTCTATAGTGTGTGATTATTTATATAACAGAATAGGTATAAGAAGTTTGCGTTTGCCTTTCCAGTATCCAGATGGTGCTAGTTTCTATAGTTACACATTTTCTATAGTTACACATGCAATAATTAATTATCCATTTATACTATAGTTTATGAAGGGTAATCGTTTGACTTAGGGATCACAAAAAATCGGTTTACATATCAGAAAGTCCTAAAAGTAATTAGTAAAAAAAGTGTTGGTGATTTTGCCTACCTACAAGTGTATGTAAACTTATTTTTATATATTATTTAGGTACACACTTCATTAACGTTAAAAAGGATTAAATAAATTTACTTGTAGAGTAAGGAAAGTTCATATGGTGAAGAAGGGATGGTTTGACTTGCCACGAATTCCCAGAGTTCCAGTCCCAAGAGTTCCGTCTCCAAGCCGCTGGTGGAAGAAAAAGTAAAGCACAGACGCAGAGCTGGATAAGAAATGCCTTTAATGACCATTCACGATAACTTGTATTAACAGCACTGTCTAACTTCAGTTTCAAAAGTTGACATAATTAATTAAACTAACAGTGTCTTGAAAAAAATATATATTCGGAAACTATTTAAAAAATGTGTCTTTGTCTCACTTCTTCATCAATAAATTTGTTTCAGTTTGTTAATGGTTATCTCACATAATTTTATATTATCAAACCTAAAAATACAGGATGTAACGATGTAAATTGTATAACTGGCGTATGTTTTCGACAGGAAGTCGATGTTATTTAATGAAACATTTTATTTTCTGAAGTTCAATTAACAAATATTGATATACATTTAATAATAAATGTTACCTTACTTACATCTTGTCCATCTTTTTCAAAGAATGTTGGTATTTAAATTTATTTGTAATTTTGTAATTTAATAACAAAAACAATACGTTGTCATCACTGTACGACGTCGGTTACGGGATTTTTACTGATAACAATTCTGACTTTATGTACGAGGAGACCTTTTACGGCCTTCACACCGCACAAATAGCGCTAATGTGAAGTTTAAATGATATTGCCTCTACCTCACAGTGTCTAAGCGTACAGTTAACCGAAACGGAAGTTGCTGATCTGTACGCCGATGATAACGTAGTTGCTTACAGAAAAACACGCGACATCGGCTTTTTATTTTGTAAAATTTATTCAAATTAAACGTGCTTTTGCAGAAATTATTTTTATAATAAGTCCATAGTTGACTTATAGTCTTACTGTGATCTTGAAGTCTTGAAATAACGACTAGTTAAGTTGCAATCTGTAATCTTTTATCACTTGATCAGTACAAAATGGGGAAAAAGAGTGGAGAAAATCTGCATTTGTGACCTCATATTTTATAATGTATATATTGGAAAGGTATATATTTGACTTCCCGAGAAAGAAACATCATTTCCAACGCTCACAAAATGCGTTGAACGGAGCTTGAACGAATTAGCACCGAGAAAATGGTCTTTCTGTGCAGCAACCGAAAGTGACAAGACTGTACGCAAAGTTGCAGTACTTCAATGTCAGACTGTACGAACAGTTGCGATCATAAGTGCATCATATACTGATCAACTGCAAAACATCAATGAAGCAAAAACTTGTTAAAGGAATCAATCAAAGCAATCAACCAAATCTAATGTATTATTTATCAAAAAAAATAAAACGTTATATGATCACATTTTAGAACTGACATGCAAGTTTTGAGCTATAAGGTTTTTTTACTCTGATCTACTGCTGAACCATATGAACGAATTGGTACATTTTGCAAATAAGACACCGATAATTGCTAGAAATCCTAAATCCTTTGATTGCGACATTAAATAAAACCTATTATTAAATAACTATACGTTATTAGCCTTATAAAAAAGCATCTGCCACGTTCAATAACACGACGGCCTGCTTTATAACAGGGCCATTATCATTAACACTTTCTCGGCCCCGGGCCTAGAAGTGTCAAGATATAAAGCCCGCATCTGAAGCAATTTGATTGGCTAATAAGACAGGGCCGAAAAAGTGATAAAGATTTTAGCAAGAAACTCTAGGAAATGGCAGCCATTTTGTTTTAACTCGCTAATAATTCTGGAGGTGCTTTTAACATTAAGATTATGTCGGGTAAGAGAAAGTTTTCTGATATTGAGAGCATACAGGAATCACAGTAGACAGTCTGACATTTTGTTGTACAAAAATACTGACCTATAGTCGTCACATTTTGCTCCTTTTAGTCGCAGCTCTTTAACCAGTCAAGGTTAAAAGCATTCGGGTGTATCCAAAATAGTAAAGAGACGCTTATTGCACGTAGTTATAACTTTGCTTACTTGATATCATTAAGAAAACACGATGAAAAGAGCCTTTAAAGATGGTATATACAGTACCGACGACTTCAGGACCTCTGGAACATTAACTCGTCAACAGCAATGCCCCTAGGTCGGCAATGTGGTCTTTAAGTCTTCATTCATTTTAAATCTTATTTCTTTAATATTAAAGACCAAAACAACTTCATTAACATCATGAAAACACGAACTTATAAAACTGAAACTATTTTATTAATATATTCAATACATTATTGCCATCAAACTTTAATTGATTTACAAATAAATGAAGCTAGTTTAAAACACGGAGGCGCCGTAAAATAACAGGGGGAATAATGGAAAACATGGCAATAACGTTTATTAAGATATCTAAAAAATCATTTTGCATTTAGTTTCACATCTTTCAAGCTTTCCAAAAAAGTAAAGATATTGAAAATCGGACCATTAGAAGATACTTTACAGGTTTTCTGAAATGAACGTTGTTTTTTTAATATAAACATTTTTTGTTTATCCAAGGTACCCCTTTATCTTTATAGATAAATCTTAAAA
The DNA here is from genome assembly GCA_038501625.1 of Corbicula japonica. NCBI lineage: Eukaryota > Metazoa > Mollusca > Bivalvia > Venerida > Cyrenidae > Corbicula > Corbicula japonica. The sequence continues at coordinate 109,604 of JAZAYU010000141.1, forward strand.
AGACGTATTTTATCTAAGTCTTCGGACGGAAAAAAATATATTTCTGGCTGAACGAATATTTAGAGACGAGAATTTTCATTTTAAAAACATCGTCCGAAAATTTAGTTACAAGCCCAGAATAAGTCAACACATGCCAGACGTTTCTTCCTTTGAAATTTCTGCTTACCATTGTCAAGCAATTAACTCCATAGTTGTTAAATAAACATCCTATTGTTGTATAATCAGCATTGCCCAAACAATATGATAGCTGTCGCAAATAAGGGTGCAATAGATTAGTCAACGTACATGTAACAATTCTCGGAAATTAAGGGGCAAGTATTCGCATGATTAAAAATATACGTCATTCATATCATTTCTCACTCGTTATAAACATTATAACATCGGACTTTAACATCTTAAATGAGAGTGCATGGTAAGAAATTTACGTCGTTCGTATTAGTCTATGTGTTATTAAAATTTAATTTAAATGTCCCATTTTTTAGAGGCTGAAAACAATTATTCTGGCAAATAAATTTGTGTCCGCACATTAAAAGGGTCCGAAGACTTAGAGAAAATACGGTAGTTAGGAACCCACATCTTGCATAGGCACAGTTCTTCTTAAAAACTGCTCTGCTGGCCCTTTAGCTCGGACGTAAATTAAGCGGAAAAAAGGCCGAAAATATGTCGGATCTTATCCACATCTTCAGGCCAGAGATGTGGTTTTTTATTATTAATTTAAACATTAAAGTTACGCGAAGATAATTAAGCCATTTATCGGGATCCTATGTAGGTCAATTACAAATGTGATGTTTGCATTTACTCTCAACATGATATAAACATGAAATATGCATCATAATTATCCGGAATTGCCACAACCAGAAATAAACAGCCTCCCCACGCAGCCATAGAGTACAGAGGAAAAGAATTTATAAGAGAATCAATTTCAAATTAGACACTACAAACAATTAACGATGAAAGAGAACCACCTTGCAACAGTGATTGGCAAAGTAAAAGTAAGGGACATTAAGTCGTCACCTGGGACCTAGAGTCGTCTCATTTTGCAAATTGAAATAACTAGTATATGGATAAAATTTGTGATCTAAGGGAGGGTAATCTCACAGGGAGAGTTATTCAACAGGTTAACTATGTGTTTGCATAAAATAATAAGCGTCTAAGATACACAGAGCGATCATTCGCCCATCTGATATAAAACTGGCTCCCTGTTGTCGCCCGGTGATACGGATTAGCTCGAATATATTGCATATTTTCTATGGCTTATTTTGTTGACATGAAAACTTAATTCTCAATTGTAATGAAACTGATAAATAAAAAAAATGTTTATCTTTCAAATAATTCCAGCATTGCTTCTTTTTGGCTACGTAATCGAGAAAGAATTATTCCAATTTAAAAATGACGACTTTAAGACACCGACGACTATAGGTTCATCGACGTCGATGAACCTATAGTCGTCACATTTTGCTACTTGTAGTCGCAGCTCTTTAACCAGTCAAGGTTAAAAGCGTTCAGGTGTATCCAAAATAGTAAAGAGACGCTTATTGCACGTAGTTATAACTTTGCTTACTTGATATCATTAAGAAAACACGATGAAAATAGCCTTTAAAGATGGTATATACATCAGGACCTCTGGAACCTTAACTCGTCAACAGCAATGCCCCTAGGTCGGCAATGTGGTCTTTAAGTCTTCATTCATTTTAAATCTTATTTCTTTAATATCAAATACCAAAACAACTTCATTAACATCATGAAAACACGAACTTATAAAACTGAAACTATTTTATTTATATATTCAATACAATATTGCCATCAAACTTTAATTGATTTACAAATAAATGAAGCTAGTTTAAAACACGGAGGCGCCGTAAAATAACAGGGGGATAATGGAAAACACGGCAATAACTTTTATTAAGATATCTAAAAAATCATTTTGCATTTAGTTCCACCACTTTCAAGCTTTCCAAAAAAGTAAAGATATTGAAAATCGGACCATAAGAAGATACTTTACAGGTTTTCTGAAATGGACGTTTTTTTTTTATATAAACATTTTTTTGTTTATCCAAGGTACCCCTTTATCTTTATAGATAAATCTTAAAAAGACGTATTTTATCTAAGTCTTCGGACGGAAAAATATTTTTCTGGCTAAACGAATATTTAGAGACAAGAATTTTCATTTAAAAAACATCGTCCGAAAATTTAGATACATGTACATTAATTGACACGTCCGTAATTGTAAGCCCAGAATAAGTCAACACATGCCAGACGTTTTTTCCTTTGAAATTTCTGCTTACCTTTTTCAAGCAATTAACTCCACAGTTGTTAAATAAACATCCTATTGTTGTATAATCAGCATTGGCCAAAAAATGTGATAGCTGTCGCAAATAAGGGTGCAATAGATTAGTTACAAACTGCTAATTTGGCGAAGTGTCAGTACAGCAGATACAAACACAATCTGATCAGAAATAAGCAACAATTATCACAGATACGTCGTTAATCAAACACTAGCTGATTTAGAAATGAAATTATCCTAGTTTGTTGACGGTTTCAAATTATTTTGTTCAATAGCGTCGAGCGATTTTTGAGAGGCGCGCACCGTTTAAAGTTGACGTCGGCGTCATTGATGTTAAATACGCAAGCATCGCCGACATTTTAGATCAACACGGTCAATGAACAGGTGTTCATAGCAAATTGGATGATTTTAGTCAACGTACATGTAACAATTCTCGGAAATTAAGGGGCAAGTATTCGCCTGATTAAAAACATACGTCATTCATATCATTTCTCACTCGTTATAAACATTGTAACATCGGACTTTAACATCTTAAATGAAAGTGCATGGTAAGAAATTTACGTCGTTCGTATTAGTCTATGTGTTATTAAAATTTAATTTAAATGTCCCATTTTTTAGAGGCTGAAAACAATTATTCTGGCAAATAAATTTGTGTCCGCACATTAAAAGGGTCCGAAGACTTAGACAAAATACGGTAGTTAGGAGCCCACATCTTGCATAGGCACAGTTCTGGAAAACTGCTCTGCTGGCCCTTTAGCTCGGACGTAAATTAAGCGGAAAATGGCCGAAAATATGTCGGATCTTATCCACATCTTCAGGCCAGAGATGTGGTTTGTTATTATTAATTTTAAACATTAAATTTACACGAAGATAACTAAGCCATTTATCGGGATCCTATGTAGGTCAATTACCCTTTTAAAATGTAATTTTTGAATTAATTCTCAACATGACATAAAATGAAATATGCATAATAATTATCAGGAATAGCCACAACCAGAAATAAACAGCCTCCCCACGCAGCCAAAGAGAACAGAGGAAAATAATTTATAAGAGAATCAATTTCAAATTAGACAACACAACCAATTAACGATGAAAGAGAACCACCTTGCAACAGTGATTGGCACAGTAAAAGTAAGGGACATGAAGTCGTCACCTGGGACCTAGAGTCGTCTCATTTTGCAAATTGAAATAACTAGTATATGGATGAAGTTTGTGATCTAAGGGAGGGTAATCTCACAGGGAGAGTTATTCAACAGGTTAGCTATGTGTTTGCATTAAATAATAAGCGTCCAAGATACCCAGAGCGATCATTCGCCCAACTGATATAAAACTGGCTCCCTGTCGTCGCCCGGTGAAACGGATTAGCTCGAATATATGGCATATTTTCTATGGCTTATTTTGTTGACATGAAAACTTAATTCTCAATTGTAATGAAACTGATAAATAAAAAAATGTTTATCTTTCAAATAATTCCAGCATTGCTTCTTTTTGGCTGCGTAATCGAGAAAGAATGATTCCAAATTAAAAATGACGACTTTAAGACACCGACGACTATAGGTTCATCGACGTTAGCATTCAATGTTCAGCAAATACCCATCCTTTCCATTGAATTAAAACTTAAACAAAATAAACAAATGGTACTGTTTTTAAGTTTAAAAATAGTAAATATTCGTCAAATTACGTTACATATCTCTCAAATGACGTACGAATTAGCATCGTGACGTATGATAGTAATTAAATTAATGAAAGTGCTCAATTAATTACAAAGTGAAGCGAGAGTAATGTTATAACTTGTAAGTACTTGTGATTATTTAATAAAATTGTCAATAAATAAGTGATTTGATATTGGCCCTGTAATTTGTCCTCGGGTCAGTCGTATTAGCCCTCGGCATTCGGCCTCGGGCCAATACGACTGCCCTCGGACATATAACAGGGCCAATATCAAATCACTTATTTATTAACATATAGTATAAACCTGCTGAAATCCCTGTCGGTGTTGGCAAAAATATACATTATGCACAAATATTATCCAATATCATAAAGACTTTAACAATCTTGTCTTTGACAGGACAATTCCATTAAGTGGTTTCAGATTTTGAAATCCACCACTTCGTGACTGAGTTAAGTTAGTCTACAATTACGACTGCAACTGCTTAGAATTTCATGTTTAAGGTCGTTAAAATGTCGAGTTGGATTTCATTTTGGCCGTCTTCCATTGGTAGATTTCAGGGATTATGTTAATCTGATTGGAGCATTCTATGAAATCTTTAGAAATTATGGTTGAAGTACTAACGCGTATTTGTCCAGCTATATTATGGCTTCTACTGTTCGCACTTCAGAGAAGAAATAAAAACATTACAGCGGGCCTCTACATATCTTACACGGTCTAGTACCACTGATATAGCTCGGTTGGACTATTGTCGTTTTTTTACGCCTCCTTTCATGAAGCGCTAACAAAAGATTTAAAAACAAATCTGACTTTGAAACAGAAGCCAAGATCAGTTATTTGTTTATAAAATTGTATTATTAAAAGAATGAGCAAATTTGTTGAAAACATATGAGTTTTTCAGGTTCTCGTGCAAGAATTATTAAGGTTAACTGAAGCTAAAATGATAACCTGTCGATATAATCAGAAAGCATTAACTGGAACCATAAATTGTTAATGATCTGTTTGACAACTATGCGTACAGATGTTATGGCATCTGTTAACAACTAACGATCGCGTACAGTTGCAACTATGCGTACAGTCTTATCATTTACAGTGACATAAAGAAAGTATCATTTTCTCGTTGCTAAGTCGTTCAAACTCATGTCAACGAAGTACACAAGTTGAAAAAATGAATTTTCTTCCATACCAACACAGATATGGTCCAAAATCTATTTACACAAAGAAATTTGAACCCAAAACGTCCCGTTTTGTTCAAAGTTTTGCTCCTATTTGCACTGATCGAGTTGGGAACGATGATGGATTGTAACAATACTAACCCTTCCTTTAAGTCCATATGATCACAGCAGGACTAACAATTTACGTTGTACTTATCACAGAAATATTTATTCCAAATGCACATTACATTTGGTTTATTTACCAATAAATAATTCGATGTCGCAGGTTTTTCTGTAAGCAACTATGTGATCATCGGCGTACAGATCAGCAACTTCCGTTTCGGTTAACTGTACGCTTAGACACTGTGTACAGTACTGTGAACGTTTAATGTTACAAAATTTGCGTCTATCGTGCGTCCGTCTATCGTGTATCGTGCGTCCGTCTAACGTGTATCGTGCGTCCGTCAAACGTGCATCGTGCGACCGTATATCGTGTTTCGTGCATCATGTGTCTTTTAATTTTTCGTGCAACGTGAATAAGTAACTTTCATGCAAATTTATATGATTTAATTTCATCCATTCATCTTATATTTCATAGAATTTTCAAATTTCAGAAATCTCGCACACAAACAATATGAATCGGCACTATCGTATATCGTGCGTCTACCGTGTATAGTGCGTCCGTCTATCGCGTATCGTGCGTCCGTCTATCGTGTATCGTGCGTCCGTATATCGTGTATCGTGCGTTTCGTTTGTAACCTTAAACGTTTACAGTACTGTAACTGGGAGCGAACCAGTACCGTCACGGCGACAGCGCCAAGTTACAAGTTGTTTTGTAACTTTTTTATTACAGTAAAGCAATATACATAACAAAATATCATAGTTCATAGTAAGTTTGTTAGTGTTCTGTTCTTTTATTGTACTTGTTAGTGCACAGTTTCAATGTTCTTAATAAGACAGTATAACCAGGTATGAATAACTTCTTAATTGATCTATAGTTCTTTTTTTATTGATAACATACAGTTTTGGTGCCGTTATATAGAAAGAACATAGTAATAATAATACATGAAATAGAACCAGAATAGAATTATCAACAAACAAAATATATGTATTTTAAGATGAATGACTACTTTTAATATTTTTTCTTCTATCACTCAGGAAACGTTCTATTTGCGTGGACATTATTTTTGCATATTTTGTGCATGGGGAAGTGCGCATAATTAAACCCCAGCGAAATTAAGCCTTTATCAATCATTTATGTCGGCATGAAAAATGGCATTTTTATGCGCGAAAATTTGTCCTCGCAAAATCAAATGATACCACAATACATCTTGTTATGCTAAGCATTACATGTACTATAAATTAAATGTAAGATTTCTGTGTCAAAATACAATTTGACAATGTTTAACACATTAAAATATCCAAATCGGACTTATTCAGTTATTTATTCATGTTGAATATAGTGAAATGTATAAATGTAATTGCTTTACCTTTTTAATAATGTGATAAAAAGAAGAAAAGAGGGATAGGGAGAGAAAAAAGGAAGAAAGTTGTTTCAGGTGTACAAGAACATTCGGAGGATGGTCTTTTACTCGTAAAACCGAAACATATAAACTATATATTATTGATTGAGGAGGCTGGCTAAGGACTTGTGAAATATATAACAAGTAGGCATATTAAGCATCACTGGTTGTCTGGGCAGAGTGCAGAAAATGGACCCCATATTTTTTCATAATTGTCTAGTTTGAATGTTTGTTTGGCGTTAAATATTTCTGCTTTTATTAACAATATTAACTGATTTCTAAAGGATGGCATATGTTTAAGAGTGCGTATCATTTTGTTTTGGTAAATATGGTATTTGCCTACTAAAATAATTGTGTTTAATGCAAATTGGAGCTCTCTTTTACCAAGCATTATGTCTGGTTTTGACCATTCTATATTTATATTTGGGCATTTAACAGTAATCGTTGCTTTTAAATTCGCCCAAAATCCATTTGATATTGGACAGTCCCAGAATAAGTCACATAAAGTTTTAGTTTCTATTCCACAGAAAGAGCAAAGATTATCATTTCTTATACCCATTTTAAAGAGTAAATTATTAGTATCTAGTAATCCATGATTTATTCTAAACTGGAACCATTGTAGTTTTGAATCTTTTGTACAGTAGAATGGGAGTTTATAAATTTTGTTGCCAATCTAAGTTTATGGTGGGTAGATCCAGCTGCCATTTATGATTTGCATTTGATACAGAGTCATTACTGTTTAAACAGTCCTTTATCGCATGCATTGATCAATTTAGTAGTAAGTGTTTGTAGGGGAAAAAAGCTATTAACTGTTTTATAAGCTATTCTAATTTTATCAAAATAGTCCCTTAATGAAAAAATAATGTTGTTATATTGCAGAAAGTTAGTTGTTAGTTGTTTATGCTTACCTCTTTGGTTTCACGACGGTGGCAGGGGTTTAAGAGTTTATGAAGGTTTGTGGGGAAACCTTTTCTTAAAAGAACCTAGAAACTCGATTTATTTCTTTTATCCCGGTCATCGTGTTCTTGCTGATAGAACACTAGGTGCTCTGGTCTCGGTAAGATCATTGAGTACCCGCCCTTTGGCTTTGCAATGCTATTAGATTCTTATGTTTTATATGTTTGTGTGCTTTCGCATGCAACATTGTTAAGCCGATGGGTAGGTTGGAGTTATTTCACCAAGACAACTTGTACTTGTTTTATGATACGAGAACCTGTTGAGGCAAGTGTGAGGTTGGTGCACCCTAGAACCTGGTTTAAACCCACAGTGGCAATTTGTTTTGCCACTGACCGTTCCAAGGCGGCAACCCCTCTGGTTCTCATTTCGTTAATTGTTTGTGGCGTCCATTTTGAAACTGATTATTGTAATACTATGCTCTCTTTTCCTCTCTACTTTTCGGTTTGGCTGTGCGGGGAGGCTGTGTCTGCTGGATGTGGCCATTCCTGATATGCATATTTCATTTTTTCCATATAATTAAGTAAATTCTTCAAATGAAAGAAACCGACCACTTGCGTTCATAAAGTCATTTATAAAAATAATACCCTTATTTACAAATCTAATATCAAAGATCGGTTTACATCATATGAGTATCCTAATATGGCTATTATGCCAAACTGGAATTTGCAAAAAGTCCAACCAATTATTAGGTTTTATTTTATTTGATAATAAAGAATACGCTTGAAATACTTGATTCCGAAATTCATTTTCTACCAATCTTACTCGCTGTGAAGTGTACATACTTCCAATTTTTTTTGTAATTTGTAAATAGTGGACATGTTCCTTTAACAAATTCAAAATATTTAGTATTCATCTTACTTTCTCTCCTTAACCAGGTAAGTTTAATAGCATTCAGCATGTGTAATAATTTTCCTTTCTATTTTATCTGGTCCAGAACTCCAAAGGTGTTTGTAAAACAGGTTTAGAATAGTTTTTACAAAGTAAGTGCTTGGATTTGGAAGACTTATGATGAGATGATTTAATTTAGCAAGAGCCAAAGTTTTAACTCCCACATTTTATCCACTAGGACTTGGTGTTATTATTCGTTTAGACAAGGAAGCCAAAAGTCTTTTAATTTCCTCAATTTTTAATCATTATGAATAATTAATGTCCACCATTGTATTTAAATTAGTGGAAAATATTACCCCTTATAGCTTTAAGTTTTCAGTTTCCCAGATTAATCCCAAATTTGGACATTAATGTCTGTTGCTGCCTTTTTGAGATCCAATCCAAAATGCCTTTGTTTTATCCACATTTAGCTGAAGTCCTGAAATGCTCTCAAAGAATTTTAAAATTTTCATAGCACTTAAAAGTGATTTTTCGGTGCCATCCAATAGTAAAAAAAGTGTCATCTGCTTATTGCGATATACGAAATTCTTGTTTATTTATTTTAATACCTGCTATATTGTTTTCATTTTTTTATAAGCAAAGATAAGATCTCAGCGCACAGAATGAACAGGTAAGGGGACAGAGGATCACCTTGACGACAACCACGGTATACATAAAACCAATCAAATAGGTGATCATTAATAGTTAAACAAGACTGAATGTTTTTGTAAAAAAATATTTATCCATCTCTTAAATTGTTCACCAAAATTAAAGAACTCTAAAACCTTATTCACAAAGCTCCATGAATTAGAATCAAAGACGGTTGCAAAATCTATTAGAAGGAGCATACCCATTTTTTATATTATTCAGTGTAAAACATCATCACATCATATATAAGGCGTATATTCTCCCTAATAAATCTTCCTGAAATAAACCCTGTTTTGTCCTCACTTATAATTTTACTTAATACCATTTTCAATCTATTTGCTATACTTGCTGAAGCTATTTTTATTTGACACATTAAGAAGTGAAATGGGCCGCCAGTTTTTTTAAATACAGTCCAACCTGTCTTTAGCAGCTACCCAAGGGAGTTACAAAAAGTGGCTGCTGAAGAAAGGTGGCTGTTGAAGACATTGAAAAAATAGAACAAAAACCAGTTTAGGTCATATTCAAACTGGCTGTGTAAGACAGGTGGTTGCTATTCGCAGGTGGCTGCTAAGGCAGGTTTCACTGTACATTTTATCATTTTCAGGTTTGGGTATACATGTAATCACTCCTTGCTTTTGTGTGACTGATAATTCACCAACCCCTAAAAGCAAAGTTGATTGACCGGACTAAACAATGACCAATATCTGACCAGAAAAATTTGTAAAAAGCTTTTGCGAAACCCGAGTTCCCTGGTGATAAAAAATATTCTTCAAGCTTTTTAGCATTTCCTCATATGTTAATTCCCCTTCGAGTGATTTTTTTTCTATTTCAGATAGTTTTTTTTAAAATTAGTATTATCAAACAAAGTGTTGAGGTTGGTTTCCATTATTACTCTGTAAGAATATAAATTTGTGTAATGCTTTTCAGTCTGTTTTAACATCTCTTCTTGATTTTTAAGAACTTCCCCTGTATCTGAATAAAGTAAATTCATAAATTTAGATGCAGAATGCCTGTTTTCAAGGTTACAAAATAATTTGATGGCCAAGTTATAAGTTTATAATAAACAGTATGTTTTAAAACACTGTTTATAATTTTGACTATCCCAAACGATGGTATGCATATGTCGGAGGACATGGAACCTTCAATGCGGTATTTTTAAATTAATACCCATCCATGTTTAGCGGCCTAAGGTACCCAGATAAAAGAATGGGTTTGCCCTAAACTAAGAAAAAAACAATGGGCGGAACTAAACAGAATAGTATTTTGACAGAAGATCTTAGAATATAAATCCTGCACATCACAGACACAGACAACTCCAAAGGCAAACATTAAAAATCAGGAAGAATATAACAATATCCTTCTATATTGACTGGGAATATTGAAACCACCCATCTCAAATCTGGCCGAAATATTAAAACAATGGTAATTTTATAAATACTATTAACATAGTACATAAGTATCATAAGTATCGTGCTCAACGACCTTCAGATATCTAATTGATAACAGGACTGATTGAATGTACGGGAAGATTTTTAAAATGCAATTTACTATAAAGCTTAAGAATATTCTAAATTCATGTTTTCAAGTACATGCACCAGCCTGCTGATATGTTATACCAACTGCAATAACCACAATAAAAATTCACAGTAATTGAAAACAGGCGTCTAGACAGCCTCTCAAATTTAAACAACATGGTTTGTAACTTAAAACCTTGCTATAAGATCCGGGCCCAAAATCATAAAACTAAGTTTTGATATCAGTCTCAAATCTCAAGGATCTGATTGGCTGAAATGGCTACAAAGCAAGCTGATCTTTTTTAAATAGACTTCAGCAGTTCTTGTTAATGTCGGTAAGAAGTGATCATTGAAAATGATATGACCACTTGCCAAAAATAAGCAGTTATCTTAGCTTCTCTTCAAAAAGCGCGTAAACCTTAAATATTGGTACCATAGGATCACTGTTTCTTTACTTTACCACCGGTCCAACAACTTTTACTTTTTGTTAACATTGTGAAAAAAAACAAAAACAAATTTATCGCCCATGCATTTAGCTTTAAATCAATATCGTTAGACACTCGTAAACCGCAGATCAAACTAGTCTTACAGATACACTAAATATGGCGATTATCGGTTCAGAAACACTTGCCGATATACAAATATGGTTATTTTTGATTCAGTAACACTAGTCAATATACAGAATAATATTATGGTTATTATTGATTCAGAAACACTTGCCGATACACTAAATGTGCTTAATATTGATTCAGAAACACTTCCCGTTACATCAAATAGTGTTATTATTGATTCTGAAACACTTGATACATTAAATATTGTTATTATTGATTCAGAAACACTTGCCGCCGATACACTAAATATGGTTATTATTGTTTCAGAAACACTTGCCGATACCCTAAATATGGTTATAATTGTTTCAGAAACGCATGCCGATACAAAAAAAATAGTTTTTATTGATTCAGAAACACCAGCCAATACACTAAATATGGTTATTTTTGATTCAGAAACACTTCCCGTTACATCAAATATGGTTATTATTGATTCTTAAACACTTGCCTTTCCACTCAATAGTGTTATTATTGATTCTGAAACACTCGGTACAATAAATATGGTTATTTATGATTCAGAAACACTTGCCGCCGATACACTAAATATGGTTATTATTGTTTCAGAAACACTTGCCGTTACGCTTAATATGGTTATAGTTGTTTCAGAAACGCATGCCGATACAAAAAATACGGTTATTATTGATTCAGAAACACCAGTCGATATATTAAATATGGTTATTATTGATTCAGAAACACTTCCCGTTACATCAAATATGGTTATTATTGATTCAGAAAAACTTTCCGATACACTAAAAAGGGTTATTATTGATTCAGAAACACTTGCCGATACACTTTATATGGTTATTATTGTTTCAGAAACAGTTGCCAATATACTTAATATATTGTTTCTTTTTTGTTTCAGAAACACTTGTAGCTACACTAAATATGGTAAGTATTGATTCAGAAACATTTGCCGATACACTATATGTGGTTATTATTGATTCAGAAACACTTGCCGTTACACTAAATATGGTTATTATTGATTCAGAAACACTTGCCGAAAGACTAAATGTGGTTATTAGTGATTCAAAACCATTGCCGATACACTAAATATGGTTTTTATCGATTCAGAAACACTTGCCGATGTACTAAATATGGTTATAATTGATTCAGGAACACTTGACACAATACTAAATATGGCTATTATTGATTCAGAAACACTCGCCGTTACACCAATAATGGTTACAATTGATTCCGAAACACTTTATATGGTTATTATTGATTCAGAAACACTTGCCGTTACACTAAATATGGTTATTATTGATTCAGAAACACTTGCCGTTACACTAAATGTTGTTATTATTGATTCAGGAACACTTGACAATATACTAAATATGGCTATTATTGATTCAGAAATACTAGCCATTTCACTAAAAATGGTTATTATTGTTTTAGAACACTTAAAGATACACTAAATATGGTTATTATCGATTCAGAAACACTTGCCGATACACTAAATATGGTTATTATTGATTCAGAAACACTTGCCGATACACAAAATATGGTTATTTTTGATTCAGAAACACTAGCCAATATACAGAATAATATTTTGGTTATTATTGATTCAGAAAAACTTGCCGATACACTAAATGTGGTTAATATTGATTCAGAAACACTTCCCGTTTCAACAAATATGGTTATTATTGATTCTTAAACGCTTGCCCTTACACTCAATAGTGTTATTATTGATTCTGAAACACTTGAATTTAAATATGGTTATTAATGATTCAGAAACACTAGCCGCCGATACACTAAAATGGTTATTATTGTTTCAGAAACACATGCCGATACAAAAAAAACACGGTTATTATTGATTCAGAAACACTAGCCGATAAACTAAATATGGTTATTATTGATTCAGAAACACTTGCCGATACACTAAATGTGGTTACTATTGATCCAGAATCACTTCCCGTTACATCAAATATGGTTATTATTAATTCAAAAACACGTTCCGATACACTAAATATGGTTATTATTGATTCAGAAACACTTTCCGATACACTAAATATGGTCATTATTTTTTCAGAAACAGTTGCAAATACACTTAATATGGTTATAATTGTTTCAGAAACACTTGCCGATACACATAATGTGGTTATTATTGATTCAGAAACACTTGCTGTTACACTAATAATGGTTATTATTGATTCAAAAACACTTGCCGTTACACTAAATATGGTTAGTATTGATTCAGAAACTCTTGCCGACACAATAAATATGGTTATTATTGATTCAAAAACACTTGCCGACACACTAAATATGGTTATTATTGATTCAGAGACACTTGCCGACACACTAATTGTGGTTATTATTGATTCAAAAACACTTGCCGTTACACTAAATATGGTTAGTATTGATTCAGAAACTCTTGCCGATACACTAAATATGGTTATTATTGATTCAGAAACACTTACCGTTAGACTAAATATGGTTATTATTGATTCAGAAACACTTGCCGTTACACTAAATATGGTTATTATTGATTCAGAAACACTTGCCGTTACACATAATATGGTTATTATTGATTCAGAAACACTTGCCGTTACACAAAATATGGTTATTATTGATTCAGAAACACTTGCCGTTACACTAAATATGGTTATTATTGTTTCAGAAACACATGCCAATATACTAAATATGGTTATTAATGTTTCAGAAATACTTGTCGCTACACTAAATATGGTAATTATTGTTTCAGAAAGACTTACCGTTACACTTTATAAGGTTATTATTGATTCAGAAACACTTGCCGGTACACTAAATATGGTTATTATTGATTCAGAAACACTTGCCGTTACAGTAAATATGGTAATTGATTCAGAAACACTTGCCGTTACACTAAATATGGTTATTATTGATTCAGGAGCATTTGCCGCTACACTAAATATTGTTATTATTGATCCAGAAACACTTGCCGTTACACTAAATTTGGTTATTACTGATTCAGGAACATTTGCCGTTACACTAAATATGGTTATTATTGATCCAGAAACACTTGCCGTTACACTAAATATGGTTATTATTGTTTCAGAAACACTTGCCGTTTCATTCAATATGGTTATTATTGATTCAGAAACACTTGCCGATACACTAAATATGGTTATTATCGATTCAGAAACACTTGCCGATACACTTAATTGGGTTATTATTAAAAAAATATATTTTTTTAAAGTATATATTGTGAAGCTTAATTGGTCACGATTTATAATAATTATCAAAAGTAAATTTCTAATAATAAATTATCTCTTATATTTGTTTTCTTAATTTAGTTCAAGTTAGTGACATGTCCGTGCACCGAGGCGGCATTTTGTCTGCAGTAAAAAACATTAAACACAATTAATGGGTTTTGGATCCTGGTTTTTAAGATCTATTATTCTAGACGATTGACTACTGATAAAGAGAGTATTTGCAACCTCATATTTTAACCTTGACAATCTTGTTTTTGAATAACATTTATCGGAAAAAAATAGCATTTCAATTATTTTGCAAAACACCATATTAGCGTGTGAATATGTTGGCGGTCCTTGAGTTCTATTATACTGGAACGTACCGTCATAAGTAAGTAAAGTAAGTAAAGAAAGTACAGTAAAACCCCTCAAAAAGAGCAGCTTGAAATTAAGACTACCCCTAAATAAAGATCATGATTTCACTGTTCATGTAACAAATTTGCACTATTTTCCACTTCGACAGATTTGCACTATTGTTGATACAGACAGATCTGCACTATTTTCCACCCCGACAGATTTGCACTATTTTCCGCCCCGACAGATTTGTACTATTTTCTACCCCGACAGATTTGCACTATTTTCCACCCCGACAGATTTGCACTATTTTCCACCCCGACAGATTTGCACTATTTTCCATCCCGACAAATTTGTACTTTTTTTCCACCCGGCAGATTTGCATTGTTTTCAACCCCGTCAGATTTGCACTATTTTCCACTCCGGCAGATTTGCACTTTTTTCCACCTGGCAGATTTGCACTTTTTCCATTTGGCAGATTTGCATTGTTGTCCACCAAGGCAGATTTGCACTTTTGTCCACCCCTAAATATTTGCACTATTTTCCACCCCGGCAGATTTGCACTCTTGTCCCACCCGACAAATTTGCACTTTTTCCACCCCGGCAGATTTGCATTGTTGTCCACCCCGGCAGATTTGAACTATTGTCCACCCCTACAAATTTGCACTATTGCACACCCCGACAAATTTGCACTTTTTCCACCCCAGCAGATTTGCATTGTGTCCACCCAGGCAGATTTGCAATATTGCCCACCCCGACAAATTTGCACTATTTTCCACTCCGGCAGATTTGCTTTTTTTCCACCCGACAGATTCGCACATTTTTTCCTCCCGGCAGATTTGCATTGTTGTCCACCCCGGCATATTTGCACTATTGTCCACCTGGCAGCTTTGCACTTTTTTCCACCCCGGCAGATTTGCACTTTTTACCACCAGCCAGATTTGCATTGTTGTCCACCCCGGCAGAGTTGCACTAGTGTCCACCCCGGCAGATTAGCACTTTTTCCACCCCGACAGATTTGCACTTGTTTCCACCAAAACATATTTGCACTTGTTTCCATCCCAACAGATTTGCACTATTTTCCACCCCGACAGATTATCACTAGTTTTCAATAATTTCCACTCCTGGACCAACAGATTTGCACTTTTTCCACCCCAATAGAGTTTGCATTATTTTCCACACCAACAGATTTGCGCTATTTTTCCACTCCGACAGATTTGTACTAGTTTCACCCAAACTGATTTGCAGTATGTTCCACCCCAACAGATTTTCACTATTTTCCACCCTACAGATTTTGCACTTGTTTTCACCCTAACAGATTAGCACCAATTTCCAGCTTGAAAAAAGAAAATATTGCAGTCACAATTGTGCTGTTAACGGCGTTTCACTGCAATGCCTCATTCCGGATATCGGACTCGGTTTCTAGCTGTTGGGTCATTTTTCATCAGTGCTTTGCTGCAGAGTGAACACAGTTTACGCAGTTCATACAACACACGGTTTCTTTGCCGATTCATGAAGCTTTACACGTTCAAAGATTTATAAAAGGGCTAGTCTTCTTAAAGTATTCAGATAATGTTTACTCTTAATACACTGCCAATGGGTGGCAAATGGCTTAACCCAACAACTATAAAAAGCAGACTTTTAAAATAGATTAAACTTTAATAATTTCTCAACAGACAATAAGCATGGTGTTATCATACATGTATTATAATAGTATCATGTCGACAAGAACAGAATAAGTCATTTTAGAAGTTTAATCTTTGTGGAAGTAATTTTATGTTGTTGTTTTGTAATAAATCACAAACTAACGTGTATTAAATATTGTAATATAGGGGAATTCAGAAAAACTAAACAAATACAGTAGAATCGCGAAAATAAGCGTATACCTTTATTTTTGAATTTGTGACGCTTTTATGCGCTCATATTTTGAAATGCGCTTCTAGTTAAGCCGTCGAATATGTGCTTATTTTTTATATGCGCTTATATTACAGCCGCCTAATATGTTTTTTATAAAAATGATATCTTAGATTGACTGACTTTACTCTAAATGATGATACAAAATGACACTTGAATACACTTATGCATCACGCATTATTGATGCACATTGACCGTCTTTGAAGAGGATAGACGTGTTTGAAAATGCATGTTTATTTACTAATTTACATCATTCTATAGAAATACTTCATCCATTATATAGAGCATAAGTCCATGCAGACAAACAAGTAGCCAAGGACATAATAAATTCATACCGTCTAGTATAATTTTACTGCTAATATCTACATTTTTTTTCAGATCAGTGAAAGAATTTGAAAATTGGAGCAAAAATAGTTAAACTACAGCTGTTTAAAGTTATAATGTTAAATAGTGACCATTGACATCATCAATTCTTGTGCACAAATATATAATAAATAAAGAAAAGCTCAAATCAACATTTATTTGTATTTTTCATCTAACAATATAATAATTTTAATGATTGTTGTTTTATGGGCTTCTTGTAAATTTTGTATGAGAAATTTCTTCCTTAATTAAAATTATTAAAGAAAATTGGTTTGTGCACATAAGTAACAGATGTCACTGGTCGTCTTAAAATGGTCGGCAGCAAACAACGGGAGAAATATTGAGATGACCGTAAACTGTCTTTTCAATTTCGATTTCCGAAAGACCTCTTTTAAAAATAAAACAGTTAGGGACCAAAAGGGATTCGAACACACGATCTTTAGAAAGAAAATCTCGGTGTAATGGTATTTTATGGTTTTTGGCGATAATAGAGAGAGTAAAGTATAAGACTGACACGTGAAGGCATGCATTCCTTTTCAATCGCAACTGCTCAGTGAATTGAGACAAATGTTACATACATGTAATAATTATGTATAAAGCTATACATTTAAACCATTTCAGTAATCTGATTGGATGAAATCGAACTCAGTCTCAGACCTGGGCAATAGGAATCTTGAGATCTGAGACTGGTAACCTTGATCAAATTTAGAATTTTGACACCGTTTCAAAATATGTTATAAGATATAATGTTTTAAGCTCTTTTCTCTATGTAACGTTTTACCTTTCAAGGTTAAAACTTTATTGGATTGCCTTTAGAAAATCTTTATTTATCGCATTTAAGTTAAACATAACGCCAGACTGAAAAGCTGCAAAGTATTGCACAAGTGAAGTGCATCAGGTAGTCAAAGCATGAAATTTATTTATAAATTCACTTAATTTCTGTGTAGTATATGTGCACAGCATGTTTGAAATCTAGATCTAAAAATGAAAGAAACCAGTAGTCAGATATAGGCTGAACAGATATTTTAAAGACCGTATAAATTTTAGTGTTTATGTAATTTTTAATATATTAAACCTAAAATGTCAAAACATGTTGGCAACATCCACGTTTAACGAAACCTAATACTTACATTGTAGTAGTAAGAGATTGATAATTACCATTTGAATTGTTTATTGTTTGAAAATTTCTCAGGGCTTTCGATGATTGCATAGACATTTTGCTTGATGTAAGTTTCTTACGTTTTTATATGTATGCGTGCTTTTGCACGCAACATTGTCCAGGTGATGTTTGGTTTGAGCTTTTCTCAGCTTGACAATTTGTAGTGTGTTCATATGATAACATGTCGGGCCTAGCGTAAGGTAGGTGCATCGTAGAACCTGGTTTTAAACCCCCAAATTGTTTTGCCACTGTCCGATCGAAGGTGGTTACCCATCGGGTTCACTTTTTTTCGGTAATCGTTTGTGATTACTATTTTTATATGGACCATTTTATTACGCTCTTGTTTCCTCTCTACTTGTTGGCTTATGGTCATTCCTTATATGCATTTGTAACATTTTTACTTTTATATCCGGGGCTAGGCGGGGTGGCAGAATTATGCATTTCAAATACTGTCCACGAACAGGCTCAATCAAACCAAGCCTGCAATGTTTTCATATTTGTCGTGTTCGAGGGCATTCAACGTTCTTTTTTATCTATTTGTTCATGCATTTAATAACTAAGAACCAATGGCTATATGTACATCGACTTTGAACTAAAACATTTACATTCATATGCAACTTGCTCTGCTTTGTTTCGCTATGATCACTTTTTGAGCCAGATTATATTTTTGTTCATCCTTGCAATACGAATTTAAAACATTCTAAATTTGATTGTAAAAAGAAATCTTAAATCTTTATCATGGATGACAACACAAAAGTTGGCAATGCGTATAACCCGAGTCATAAAATGTTAGCGAATGGGAATGGGCAACAGTGACATCGAATACAAGTCACTTAAAACACATTAAATATTGTATCCGGCTCGAGTACACTTAAATCGTGAGAAAATAGGACACATCTGAGCAGTAAGATAAGTGTCTAAGTGTCTACACTGTTAGTCATTCAGTCGGGAAACCGTTAAATATACATCTTAAAGCAGTTTAGATACCCTTTCATGCTGTGTTAATCTGTAATTTTGTCCACACCAATGGCATGCAACCTATTAGATTTTATTTCAATGTTGTTGCAGTTGTTCTTTAAAACTTTTAATCAAATGTATGTTTACTGGTCGAGACAGGGTTTCGAATCACAGCAAAGCAGTTCAAAATGGGTTTTAAAGTTAAGCAGACGGCATTGCTATTAATAAGCATTTTGCGGTAGAAATAACATAAACAAACAAAATTTGTCTTTGAATGTTTGAGAAAACGGCAGCGGTTTGATAATGGAGGTTAAATATTGAATTGAAAATGTTTTAACAGGAGTACGCAGCCATTTATCTGATAGTCATCGGTCTAGAAATAATTGAGAAATAAGCAAAAACCTACCTGAAACGGGCGGTTTTGTGTGTGCACTACATACAAAATACCACGTTATACGGCCACCCTGTATTTGAGATGAGGTTGATATTACAGTAGCACCGTTTGTACAGTGTGGCGGCTGTAAAATGTCTCCCCATCCGAATACGTCGGTACAGTTATCAGTATATAAATGGTTTACGATGTCACTTAATGAAGATCACTATACCGGGGTTATTCAAGAGACATTTTTTTCGATGTAACGACTAGCTAAATAGTTAGAGTAGTCGATATTATGCGGCTAGGTGATGTCGTCATTTGGGTTCAATTCCCAATGGGGGCTTATCTTTCACTATTGCGATCATTCAGTTATAATACCAACACCGGACTGAAAAAACTGGCGATTAAACTACATTCACCAACTAACGAAAGATTCGGTAGTTTGTGAATCTCTTCAGGAATCCTTAAAGATATTTACAGGTCATTTTGATGCGGAAACCTCTCATGGTTATATGCTTGTTGACAGAATGCAATATGATACGGTAATCGCCACACTAAGAAACCAGGGCTGTCATGGGTTTATAAGATTATCAATATCAAATAAGCAGTTAACGAAACAGAGAACATTTGTGGTTACCGTCTTGGAACGGTCAGTGGCAAAACAAATTGTCACTTGGGGGGTGGGGTGGTTAAACCAGTTTCTAGGGAGTCATAATGTCGTGGGTATAGACAATTTCAATGCGGTAAAATATACGGAGAATAACTACGGGTACATTTAAGATTAACTTCCATCTTTATCCATTATTTCAACCAAAGACGTCATCTAAATCGTGGTATATAAATACTTTTATGATTAGTAAGGCGGACCATTACCTTAAAAATGTATAACCTTGATAAATTGAAAACAAAAACCCCATCGATTAGGTGCTCTAATGAATAAAAACACGTCACGGAGTCTATTTTATCAATATTTTGCTTTCCAAAGTTTGCAACTATAAAAATATTTACAAGAATATGTTTCATTACCGCTAACTTGTTGACACTTTGACACTAGTAATATTCTGCACCACGAATTGATAAAAAGTCTGTGAAGTTGGCTGTGGGATCAACATTCGACATTCGACATCAAAGTCCCGCAGTGCATTGGACATTCAGCACGGTATTCGATTTCATGCATGTTTTTGAATGTCCGGTAGTTTTGAATGTCCCGCAGTGCATTCGAAATTCAGCATGACATTCGATTTCATGCATGTTTTTGAATGTCCCGCAGTGCATTCGACATTCAGAACGACATTCGATTTCATGCTGTTTTTGAATGTCCCGCAGTGCATTGGACATTCCGCACGACTTTATTTCGGTTAGTACATAAATTGTCAGTTTTCTCTTTTTATTTACATGAGATACATTTTGATAGCATCCAATTTTGTATTTAAACTGTGTTAACATACTAAAATGTAGGCAACTGTATCTAAAAACGACAACATTACTTTAGAATTTCACATATTAACTTTAAATCTGTTTTGTAAACAGTGCTTTCGCAGTTTCAGTCATTTCAGTCCAGGATGTAAAGCTGAAAACTAAAACTGAAGCATAATGAAACGGATTGGAATTCAACCAATAAAGCATTCAAAAAGGTGAAAGGTGCATATCAGGAATTGCCACATTCAGAAAAAAACAGCCTCCCTTCACAGACAAGAAGAACAGAAAGAGACAGCAAGGTTTATAAAATAATCATTTTCAAAACAGACACCACAAACAATGAACAAAAATGAGAACCCGAGGGGTTACAACCTTGAAACGGTCGGGGGCAAATCAATTTGCCACTATGGATTTAAACCAGTTTCTAGGTTGCACCAACCTCACACTTGCCCAAGAGGTTCTCGTATCAACAAACAAGTACAAATTTTCTTCGTAAAATAGCCCCTACCCACCCGTCAGCTCAACAACAATGCATGCAAAATCACACCAACATATAAAACATAAGAAGCTAATAGCATTGCAAAGCCACAGGAACGGGTACACAATGATCTTACCAACGCTTAACAGCATTAAATCGAAAACATTTTTTTTTTGAAAATGAAGAACACTCAGAATTCGAATGTTTCGAATGCTGTGCAAGAGTTTAAACGTACACATTTAGCTTTGTTCCGTTTAAAAGATATTGACATATTAGGAAAAAGCACTGCACACAGCCAAAATGAAAACGTGAAAACGAGAGTATGCTTTTTATCAAACTCTACCTAGTGATTTGATTGGCTGAAATTTCTGCCACCACAAGTGGTAAACAAAACTGTTAAAATGTCCGTGATGGTAGTGTTTACTGTTTCTGTAATGGGAATGGGAAGTAACATCTGCAAGGAGTTTGATTACTGTAAAACTGGTTTTATTCGCGTTAGTTTTATTTTCGCTTATATTCGCGAATCGCTTACCCCGCAAACACATAAATACCGCGAAAAAAAGGGTTTCCATATATCCGAAAATAAGTTTATCCGAAAATATGCAACTTAAAATAGAACTGACGACGTCGCGAATTCATAAATACGCGAAAAAAGAAACTAGCTGAATTTTAAGCAAAATCGCAAAATTTTGACCTCGCGAAAGTATTGCGTTTTACAGTATTTATAATACCATATAATATATTTTTTATACTACTCAAAATTACTAATTTAAAAGTAGATGTAATGACCCGAGTTACAATGTCCTTCTAAGAGAAAAAGCGTTACAAAATAAACAATATTACGTTATTTTTCATTCAAAAATATTAATAAAAATATTTTGTCATTTAAAATGACTACCTTATGCTCTGGTTTTTCGTTAATTTTTTGTGGTGTATTATTAAAAAAATGATCTGAATATAAACACATGGCAACATTTCCTTTTAACTTTTTGGCAGCGTGTATGCAACGCCTGTTAATATGCATATTTTACCTTTTTGGACGAAAAAGCAAGGTGAAGAACTAGTCATACGCTACAAAGTTAACTACAGTACAAATGTACCCATGTTTCGTCAAATGCGAAATAACACATACGGACGTTCAAGATAAGCACTCTAGCGCAACCGTATGTTTTTGCTTGGCGAATCGTACATGGTACGCCGAGGATGACAAAGACTTTATAAGCTAACATGAGACGCGTTTCGTTAATGTGTGTGCGGTTCTGATTGCAAAATGTTATCCCACTGGATTCTGATGTGTTTGGCAGCCGTGGCCCTAGTGCAGTGGAGTGGCACAAAAGGTTTGCTTCATAATTTTTTAAACATTTTTTCTTCGATAATTCTTCTTTCTTAATGTAATTGCAATATGAATTTTTGTTTTTGGGTTGGTTTCGTGATGTTGTTATTTATATACTTTTGTGTTTATTATTATAATTATTATCAATTTAATTTTTTATTCGTATTCTTATTCTATTAAAAACTCTATACTTATTGTGATAATACGTCTTTGTAAAATACGTTTTTAAGCCTGTGGCCTACCTTTGAATAAAACAAAATAATACAAAAGAACAACACTTTAAATGAGTCAGTGCAGGTCCTGTATTAATAAACATGCTGAGTAGCATATTGGTGTTAGTATTTAATAAATATTTTCAAAAAGAGAACATTTTCCAAAAATGCAAAACAAGTATCATATATAGTTATATTCACATATCAAATTTGCATTTTTTGGCTAGCTTATGCCACAGAGTTCATTTTCTCAACAACAACAGAGCTACAATGTTGACAATGTTGATGGTTTGAATTAAAAGATAACAGTTAATATATAAATATTCAAAATTGAAATTCACAAAACTTAGTGTAGTGTATTCAGCGGACCTCACAAAAAATATTAAAATTTTGCGATTGCGAAAACAAAAACGTTATTGGAATATTTACAGCAAAGTCAGAATAATAAAATTAAGCATAGATATATCTGACGTCAACCGTTTACAATAAGACAAAGTAAGGGAAATGCATGTTACAGCCCATGCTACCTAGCACCGAGTTGAGATCAACTTAATAAGTACACATATAGCAGTTTTTGTTTTACATATATCAATAGTATGCGCGGTATCGGCTTGTTGTTTCGCCAGATTGCATTCAAAATAAAATCATACCTACATAACCATACCTGTTACAATGTCATGTCAATTTCATCATTTTGAATGTCCGTAAACAAAAAAAGTAATTGATGAGGTAATTTTCATAAGCTCCTCACAGTAATTTCTACCCTTCATGCACAGTAAAATGGTTTGCGATAGGTTGCCTGATTCCTTTTCTCCAATCGCGAACTAGATAACATAATCTTACGAAATATTTGTTGCGCAGTAGTCGGTTATCAACGACTTTCTCCAAGGTTTCAACTATAATAGGGCTATATTTGATATAAGACGATTTTAATATTTTACGATTATTTTTACAAGTGTATACACTATTCCAAAAGGAAGTGTGCACTTTTTTCGGCGAATACTAATAAACTGTTTTTTCTGAATGCCTTAATATTGGTTCATGTATTCAATTGAGAATATATCAATTAAATTCAACAGCCAATTAACAAATATACATAGAACAAAAAATAACCATTAATCACGTGACATAATAAGCTACTAAAGGCCAGCATATATGACAGGATAACAAGTTTATCAAACTTAAACAAAAATGAATTAAATTTGATAATTGATAGCATAAGTCAATCCATGAATTCAAAAATGTTCAGGAAAGACAGAAGAGTTTTAGGGGTTTTACAACTAATAAATATTAATATAAATAAAATGGTATTTAAGTATTTCAAAACCTTGTGTAGTGTTTCATATGCATGCTTAAATATGTTAGTTGCAAGCTAGTGATCACAGTAATATTTGTCGCCTTTATCATTTCTACTAAATTTTATTCAGTGTTGCCAAAGCCAATAAAATGATTTAATTATTTTTCTTAATCTTAATATGATTTTAATGTTTTTTCTTAGATCTACATATACAGGACATTCTATGACAAAATGAAACTCATTTGCCAGTTGATTACAAATTGGACATTTTCTTTCGTATTTTATTTCAGTCCATGCTAAAGAAGAACTCGATGAAGTGGAAAAAGAGCTTGTTAGAGCGCTTGAGAATGCCCTTGAAAACCAGGTTTGATACATGCCTTTTTAGAACCTGTCTATTAAAAACAAAACAGAAAAAAATTCGCGTAGTTTAAACTCACTGTGTGTGGATTAAATTTTGCCTCCGCTGCAAAATTGTTCGAAATAAATGTTAAATTTCTAGCAAATGGTTAATTTCTTCTGAACTAAATGTTTGTTAACGTAGGGTAAATCGAACGTGAACACATTGTTTCATAGAGATAATGATGACCCGGGTGAGCGTGTATGTGTTTGTTTATGTAGGGTTAATCGAATCAGAACACGTTGTTTCAGAGAGAGAATGATGACCCGTATGAACGTGAATATGTTTGTGTACGCCGGGTAAATCGAACTTGTGTGAACTTGTAAATGCTTCTTAAATCGAATCAGAACACGTTCTTATAGAGTGATAATGATGACCCGTATGAACTTGCATATGTTTGTTTACGTCGGTTAAATCGAATCTGAACACGTTGTTTCAGAGAGATAATGATGGCCCGTATGAACGTGTATATGTTTGTTTATGTCGGGTAAATCGAATCTGAACACGTTGTTTCAGAGAGATAATGATGGCCCGTATGAACGTGTATATGTTTGTTTACGTCGGGTAAATCGAATCTGAACACGTTGTTTCAGAGAGATAATGATGGCCCGTATGAACGTGTATATGTTTGTTAATGTCGGGTAAATCGAATTTGAACACGTTGTTTCAGAGAGATTATGATGACTCATATTAACTTGTACAATGTTTATGTCTGTTAACGTTAATCGAATCTAAACACAATGTCTTAGAGAGATATACATGACCCGTGTGAACTTGTTTATGTTAGTTAACGTAGGGTATATTGAATCTGAACACAATGTCTCAGAGAGACGATGATGACCCGTGCAAACTTGTTTATTTCTGTATACGTAGGGAAAATCGAATCTGAACACAATGTCTCAGAGAGACGATGATGAACCGTGTGAACTTGTTTATTTTAACTTGTTTATTTTTGTTAACGTAGGGAAAATCGAATCTGAACACAATGTCTCAGTGCGAGGAAGAGTGTGCTGACATTTCCGACGATTCCACCGTCAGAGAAGTCGAGGATTGCATGACGTGCTTATGCGACAAAGACATGATAGACCCATCTTCGGATATCTGTGACGATGATGATGATGATGATAAAGTAGAGGCATTATTTTCGGCTTTGTACATGTAGAGCTGTTGTGCTTATCAACTGTAGCATATTTTCATTTTGTGTTCATAAATCAGACACAACTTAATTATATATTTTGTTCATAAATTATTATACCACATTTACTTGCCATAAACCCAAAAGTTATCACAGTTTGATGCTAACATGTCATGTTCATGATATAGATTGTGCTTCGTCGAATTTGTTTTATACAATATCCCATTAATGACAAAATGATGTTTTAATAAAAAAATGTCAGAGCATAATAATAAACATGAATCGCTCAATATAATTATACCAATTTGTAATTGTTGAAACCACAATTACGCATGACCGTTTTCTTTTTTTTCCAGAGAGGACAGCCTGAAAATATGTACGTTTTTTGCTTTTAATATTTTTATTTTTAATGTTTACATCGCAGCAAGAAATTCATTAAACATACTTAGAATATACTTAGATCGCTTTGTAAAGAAAAGTTGATTTGGCGCATTACGGATTCCTTCTTTGTTACAGTGTGTGATTATTTTTATTATAACTTGTTATCACACAGAGGAGGAAAAAACAATTTGGCTTTCGCCTTTCTAATATGTATCCAATAGGTGTTAGATTCCGTAGTAACACATGCAATAATTTATGATCCATTTATACTCCAGTTAATGAAGAGTAATGGTTTGACCAAGGGATCACGTGAATTTCGGTTGTTCTACGCAGAAAAATAAAAAAGTATCCACTTTTCTATCTGTGATTTTGCAAAATTAGACAATGAAAATTAAATAAAATATTTTTGAACCAATTTCCATTTCTGTACTCATCGTAAAAATGTTGTTTTTTTGAAAATGTACAGTCACAACACAGTCATCCTTGGTACAAATAGGGGTTTAGAAAGAAGTTACTTGTTCTAAACAATATTCGCATTAATAAGGTACAGATCAATTTCTAAAGTTCTTGTTGTCGATAAAATCACAAAAAATCAATACATAAAACAACTAGTCATTGAAAAACAGCGCTAGAAATTCCAACCATTTTCACTTATCTCCCTTTTAATGAAAAGTGTTTTGATTTCTTTTATAAATTGTCATTCAATAGGCAGATGCTCAGTTCCTTGTGTGGAAGATTATGTTCATGGTCAATTCAACCTAAAAACTACTACATTTTTTTGTAAATTAACTTATAAATCACCGGTTCAAGCGCTCATCAAAAATGAAAAGAAGCTTGATGAGAATATAAGGATAAAACGTGGAAACTTTTTTATTTTTGTTGTGTATAGATAGTCCAACAGGTATTTATAATAAGTAAAAAAAACGTGTTGGTGATTTCGCCTACCTAGAAGCTTATTTAAATTTGATGTTTTTATGTATTATTTAGATGCACACATACATGTACATAACGTTTAAAATGTATTGTGTATTTTTTAGTGTTAGGAAAATTCATTTGGCGAAGAAAGGATGGCTTCCCAGAATTCCAATCCCAAGAATTCCAATCCCAAGAATTCCAATACCAAGAATTCCAGTCCCAAGAATTCCAGTCCCCAGAATTCCGTCTCCAAGCCGCTGGTGGAGGAAAAAGTAAAGCATAGACGTATAACTGAATGAGAAACGCCTTGACCTCTAATCTTCGTACCATCAACGATAACTTGTATGAACTGTCCAGTCTTACTAAAGATCCATGTTTAAATATTTAAATATTTAAACTGACAGTGTGTCTTGAGAAAAATATATCTTCGGAAACTTTTTGTCTTTTGTTCTTTTGTTCATCAATAAATTTCATTATGTTAATGGTTATCTCACCTGATTTTATATTATAAAATATAAACGTACACGGTGTAACGAAGTAAATTTCGGAAATGGCGTCAGTTCCCTGAAAGTCGCTATTCTTGCGACAGTTTCATAATAAAATGTTCTCGATATGTAATGAAACATTTTTTCTCTATAATTCACTGAAAAAATATAGATATATATTTAATAACATTTTTTGTTACTTCATGTTGTCCATCTATTTCAAAGAATATTGGTATTTTATTTGTTATTGTGTTATTAAAATTTTAAAAAGATAAGTTACTAATTTAAAAAGAATTGCATACACAATGCAAATTATGCCTACTTTAAAAGAATTCATTAAATATACGAGTAATACCCAAATAGAATATTTTAACACAGTCCGCACTCTGTTTTGCAACGAATCACATGTTATCTGCGGAAAAAAACAACAAAGTTTACTGGTTGAAATTATTAAACAGAAAGGCAAAAGAAAATTTAAAAAAAAAAACTTATTTTAGTTGCGGTTATGGTAACACTCATAATACTGGTCTTTCACTGATGTTATCTTTTTTGTCTACTATGTGCGCGGTGAATTTGATTTACAACGACCTCCAATTTATGAAAAGCAATAGCACGTGATCAATTTGATTGAACAGAAAGTGATATACACATATATGCACAAATATGGTACATGTAGCAACATCAACAAAGCACAGCCCATTCCATGTTCAGCGGCGTATGGTCCCCAGATAAAAGAATATGTTTGCCCTAAACGAGATAACAATGGTGGGGATCTAAACCAAAAAGAATTGACAGGTGAGAATAAAAATCCTGCATATCGCAGACAACACATAAGGCAAAATTAAAAGAAGCAGGAAGTGGGGTGATTGAACATTATCAAAATCTATATTGACTGGGATATTGAAACCACCTATCTAAAAACTGAAATATTAAAACAAAAGTAAATTAAGAAGTACTACTAACATTGTACATAAGTATCGTGTTCAACGACCTCCAAAGGACATAACTGATAACAATACTGATTAACAATCATGTGTTCAAGTACAAGCCTGCTGATATGTAATGCAAACTGCAAAAATCACAGGCAAAATATACTGTTCAGTAATTGTAAAACCTTGTTATTAGATCTGTTCTGTCTAAATCATTTTTATGACATATATGTAGACGCTGCCAAAAAGCAAGAAGATCTTTTTAATAATTCGTGCACAGGCTGCAGCAGTTCTTGGTATTAGAAGTAATCATTAAAATGTTTTTATGAACAATTGCAAAAGTCTAGCAGTAATCTTGGCTTGTTTTCAAAAAAGCCCGTAAAATTTATAGGTACCAAAGAATAATTGTTTTTTGCTTTAACACCGGACCAACAACTTAAAAGGTTAAATCCATTACGTCTAAATCCTTTTCAGGGCACACATTGCACATGTAGACGTTGCCAAAACAAGCATTCTGTTAAATGTGCCTTGCACGGACAGCAGCACTACTATATGTAATTATTATCGTATAGAAGTGATCATTGTACATGGTGTGACCACCAGGTCCTGCCAAAAGAGCAGACATCTTAGCATGGCTTAAAATAAGCCCGTAAACCATAAATAGTGGTACCAAAGAATAATAATTGCTTGCTTTACCGCCGGACCAACAACTTAAAGGTTTGATCCTTTCTGTCTAAATCCTTTCTTATGAAATATATGTACACGTTGCAATAAACATGCATATCGTTTAAATGTGCCTTGCACGGACTGCAGCATTACTACATGTAATTATTATCGTATAGAAGTAATTAATGTACTTGGTATGACCAAAAGGTCCTGCCAAAAGAGCAGTAATATTTGCATGTCTTAAAAAAGCCTGTAAACCTTGGATAGTGGTACCAAAGAATAATTGTTTCTTTACTTTACCGCCGGACTAACAACTTTAACTTTAGATCTATTCTGTCTAAATCCTTTTCATGACATAAACTGTAGTATCATTTGATTTCGCTTGGACGAAATTTCGCGAAAACCTTAAAACATATTCGCGAGGGCATAAATTTGCGCCATTGTAATTTCCTGTAAAGCTGTAAAGAAACACTGTTAAATGGTTTAATTTCGCTGGGGTCGAATTTCGCGCTCTTGCCGTAGCGCGAAATACGCGAAAATTAAACCCGCGTGAAATAAAATTATTTAACAGTATGTAGACGTTGCCAAAAACAAGCATATCTGTTTATTGTGCCTTGCACGGACTGCAGCACTTCTACATGTAATTATTATCGTATAGAAGTAATCATTGTACAATATATAGCCACCTGCCAAAAGGGCAGAAATCTTAGCTAATTTTCAAAATTTCCCGGAATCCTTAGATAGTGGTACACAAGATTCATCGTTTCCTGCTTTATCGCCAGACCAACAACTTACATGATTTGAACTAGACGAAGAAATGTCCATTTACCGAAAACAGAAAGACCGATTTGTTTGAATTCATAAACTGATTTTTAACGTGGTCTTAATAATGTATAAAAAGATTGTGTTTTGAAATATGCTTTCGGAAAAAAAACTTGCCCGGTCCTCAAAAAATACAATTATTTTTATTGTTGTATCACATACTCATAAATTTGGTATTGATGGAACGAGGACTTTTATACATGTATGCACTCAGAAAACAATCAAAATTCAGAAACCGGTTTTAAACACTCGCGATATAAAGAAGGCAAAGAATTTACGCGTTTGAAAGATATTATGGAAATTTTTACCTGACAAGACTTTCGTCCATAAGTATATATTTGATGGTGTAAAGGGATAGTAAAACATAACTCACCGGATAAAAATAACAAATATTATACATTTTATGTATTATATTTAATTTGCTTGTACGAAAATGGAAGTCGTAAAACATGAATTGTAGTTGTACATATCAAAACTACTAAAGGGACAAGAAACGCACCGTATTATTAAATTAAACAATTAAATTGCACATAAACATCAAATATAATGAGCCAAAAATAAAACTTGGTCATTCACCAAGAACGCTCCAAGTTTGAGAGCGATCTGAGCATTGAGCAAAAATTTAGTCCGAATGCTATGTCTGAACTTGGAAAAATAACGTTGTTTCATTTTTTCTTATCGCGTGCTTTTTTCCGACCTCGTGCGACGAGTTTCCCGAATATAATATACGAATATAGTGCAGGAATTTTACTAGCCCTTCACCATAAGTCCTCGTAGTTTTAGAGATATCAGAGCTATTGAACGAAATAATCCCTTGCCGAATATATGGATTTTTAATGTTTTCGCATCTAGCTTGTAAACTGACCCCAGGGCCCATTCAAAACATACCGTTCCAATATCAATTGCGATTGCTCGAACCAGTGCAAGCTGTAGATAGAAATCCATCTTTAGCACACGACCCGGGTCTTTATTCGGCTCAGTGCAATGTAGGGTCTCTTATATCATTTTTGCAAGTTCGCGCATCAGCATTCGTCTGTAATACACATTATGTGGAACATTTTTAACGACACGTCACTTCTTGGGTTCTAGTAGTCATTTGCGACGAAACATCCAAGTTTGCTTGAGCATCGAGCAAAAAGATCACTTCGGATGCTTTGTTGGGATTTTCGATATGTAGCGTTTTGTCACTGAGCGACCTAGGGCGTCTTGGGTTCAAGACAGTTCTGAGGGTGAAAACTCCAAGCAACAGAGTGACCATTTGCCACAAACCCTCCAAATGTGAGAGATATAAGAACATTGAACAAAAAGTTTAGTAAGGATACTATGTCTGAACAAAGATAAAATAATTTTGTTTTCCATTTTGCTTATAGACTATTTTCCGGCGGCCTTTGGATAAGTGGCTCTAGCAATTTATGAGGCATGTGATTTGGTGCACAAACTCTGATCCCTGACCACAAGTCTTCGTAGTTTGGAACTCAGAACTTTGAGCGAAAAATTACCTCTTGAAAATATCTGGATTTTCATGTTTGCGTTTTTACCGGCAGTAGGGCATATTGAAATCAAACCGTTCCAATATCTATTAAAGTTCAGTTGCTCGAACTAATGCAAGCTCTAGCCAAACACCCCTCGGAACCACAAATTAAAAAAAAAATAGCAAGTTATATCGCCAATATCCAGGTTTAATATAAAACAGTTGCATTGTTAAAATTACAATCGCAACATGGTATTTCACAGCCAGTTTTTATGAAGGCTTAATTTATAACGTCAAGATAAGGCAATGCTCATTTCTCCACACAAATTATCAAAACAATCTGTAAATTAAAAATGAAAGATAACCAAGTTAACATGATATTCTACGATTACATACCTGGTGCTAAATCCATCCACAGTTGATCATTATGAGTACCTCTTTGTTTTCAAGACGGTGGTAGCGGGTTAAGAAGCTTAATAGGGAAATCTTGTAATTTATAAGCAACCTAGAAACAATATGTTTCCTTTTCCTCTTCATCGAATTCTTGCTGATATGACTCCTGGGGCTCTGGTCTCGGTAAGGTCATCAATAAGTAACCGCCATTTTGCTTGACAGTGCTATTAGCTTCTTATGTTCTGCATGTGTATCTTATTTTGCATGCAACCAAGTCTATAACTTGGTTTTAACAATCAGTGGTAAATTATTTTCCCAATGACCGTTTCATGGCAGAAACCCCTAAGGTTCTCGTTTTAGTTTATTGCATGTGGTGTCTTATTTGAAATTGATATTCTTATAAATCAATGCTGTTCTTCCATCTCTACTATGTTGCTGCATGGGAAGGCGGTGTTTTCTGTATGTGGCGATTTTTGTACATCAAAAGGTAAACATCAATTTTAAAATTGAAAACCTGCAAAACCTTTTTATAAGGAAATGTAGATATATAATTTCTCAGATTATGCATAAGTCATTTTTCAGATATACCATTATTGCACTAAGTAGACGGTTTGACTCATAAAAAAGTTTACATATAAAAAACAGTTCAACAGCGCTGAGAAGTAAATTTTATAAACCTCGGGAAGATTTCGCATATTTTTATTAAATTTTATCTTTTGGCAATACCCCCTAATATTTTTTGTCTTACACTGGTAAAAACAAATACCCTCTTTATAATTACCTTGCACTTCTAGAAAACCTAGCTTCAGGTTGGCTTTCGATTTCATTATGGCCATATATCTTTTATTGCATAGATTTGTAATACAAGGACAACCAAACTGCATCATGTGTTTTCATTTCATGATGATTCGAAGGGCGATGTACATGATACATTAGCAATTATGTGTAAACTTTACATATATGTACTAAATATTGAGTCGTGCTCTTCTAAAACGCTTACTATGCTTGGTGATTAACTAATCTACACTTGATCCGTATGTTTACCTTTTGGTTTGCACGACGGTAGGATGGGGTTTGATTGTTTAGGAAGGTTTATAGAGAATTCCGGGAATTTGCGGCGAAGACAGTAATATGCATTTCATGTCCACAAACATGTTCAATATAGCAGCATGCAATATTTCGATTATGTGTCATGTTAAATAAAAGTCCAATGAAGTTTTTTGTTTCAAAAGAATAGTGGCTATGCGAAGTCTCTGATCTGTATTTTGGCGAGGATGGCATAATGCGGTTTCAACCAAACACCCTAAAATACCTACGTATACTATCGTAATTAGGCCACGAAGGCCACAGTAATTAGTCCACGTTTAACATGAATGTGTTACATGGGATATTCATAATGCGTT
Source organism: Corbicula japonica (assembly GCA_038501625.1). NCBI lineage: Eukaryota > Metazoa > Mollusca > Bivalvia > Venerida > Cyrenidae > Corbicula > Corbicula japonica. The sequence goes on from JAZAYU010000141.1 coordinate 142,857, forward strand.
CATGACATCGTTTTGATTTCATTTAGATTGGATAGTGGTATTTACGTTTTTGATGCTATATGAAACAATGATTTATTTACGAAGAAAAGACACGCACAATGGGAATATACCGTTTAACCACAGAAGTTTTGAATGGTTGTATGAAACGTACTGAAAAGCGATACCCTTATTGATTAAACAATTATCTACAAAAAGAATTCATGTTGGATATTTTAAATAATATAACAAATTGCAATTAGCAATAACTAAACATAAAATAGTTGAAACAGTAATGTAAACTTGCATTCACACGTAATGAAATAACGTCACGTTAAATTACCATATTGACGTTCATTAACTGCATGCATAACTGTTCTAGAGATCAGTCTCATATCTCAAGCATCTGACTGGCTGAAATGGCGACTGATCCTTTAGATTTGAGACTGATCTCAAAACTTAGTTTTATGAACTTGGGACCTGCTGAAATGAAAGATGACGTGAATCATAATGTCTTGCTTATCAAGAAAATTTGCAAATATGTAAGCTGAAGCATATTTGTAGAAGACAAATCATTTTAATTATGAGTTATATTAAAGTATCATGTCTCAAAACTATTTTGAAAGTTTTTTTTCAGAGTTGCCTGAACAGAGTGAACATTGCCAGGAGATAAAACAGGGCCCAAGATCATAAAACTAAGATTTGAGATCAGTCTCAAATCTCACGGATTTGATTGGCTGAAATGGAGATTTGAGACTGATCTCCAGATTTAGTTTTATGATCTTGGGCACATGTTTTACTTGTACTTTAAACAATCAACTGTTTTTCATACCCAAGTGGAAACCATCATATATCGATTTAATCCATATTTATTTTCACACATAAACACATGAATAATCTCGTGTTGGAACAGCCACTTTGAGGAAAACGTGAATCACGGCACGGGTTTTCGCAGCAATTCGTTGTCAAACGTGCGTGCTCGGCGACGTCACACGTCAAAAAACTTTTTAAAGTCCTGCCGAGTAGTTAATCTTTTCCTCCATATAGATTTCTTAATGGCATTGGTGAACTGTGTAGATCCAAATCACCCGGCACATCCGTGCTGTCTGATCTACACTATTCGCCTTTAAATTACTGTCCAAGATGCGGATAGTGCAGATCCAGATCACACATGCGTAAAATGGCATATATATGGAGTTAATGGTTAAATCGGTCACGACAAACCAATTAAGCAAATGAGGTTGAACTAAATGATTAATAAAAATTTTACAGCCCTGTGAGCTGAAAACGTTATATTTTAAAAGAAAGTACTTCAGAATAAATATTTAAAACATAAACCTTTTAGGGACTAAGAGACTCATTCTGCCTGAGTGCAAACTGTAAGTTCTTTTGTTTGATTTGCGGCTTGGTAATTAGGGCACCGAGCGTGAAAAAGCCCACTGCGTATAAAAATCGCTGAATAATACATGACCGACAATGAGTTTAGTTTTTAACCTGAACTGATTACTTATTATATGTACCACTTTTGTTTTAGGGTTGAAAATATACGCCGAGGGTAAATGATTTGCAACGATCTTTCACTCAAGGCAATAACTATACGTACACAACACTCAGGTAATAAACATTATGAATATAAACTGGGCTGTTTGAAAAACAGACTCACCTGGTCATGTAGCCAAGTTTAGCTTTGACATTGAAACATGAGCTTCCTGATACTTGTATCAGTGTTCAAGGTCGCCATTTCAGCCAATCAGATGCTTGAGATTTGAGACTGGTTTCCAAACTCAGGTTTATAACCTCAAGCTCAGGTTAACGTCTGGTTGACATTTAATATTTCTTCATTAACCTTTTTCAAAGAGTTTTAATTGTTAACCAGTTTGATTGTGTTGCCATAATTATTATATTGAGATTTTTATTCGACAGTTGTAAAACACGAACAAGCAACTACGGCGGGAAATTGATTATAAAGTTTACAAACCCGAGATATTAACACCATTTAGAAACTTGCACGTGTTTATCTACTTGACTTTACTGTCATCCAGAATGTAACATTTTTTTTTTGAAATTTATGCGTGTTAATGCCAATAGTTATGACAATAGTTATATTTATTGTTATAATTCTGTTGAATGTCTTTTCAAACATTTTGCAATACGTTTACGATATTCATGTTACAAGATCAAGAGGCGAAACGACACAGCGCATGAACTTGCGTGGAAGGTATAACTCAACAAATCAGCAGCGAATACAAGTGCTTTGTCCTTCAAATTGTTCAGATCGAACTAATATACATTGACCCAAAGTTCTAATTGGTCATCAATTGTGTATGTTTACAATGTATGCTAGTTTCGTTTCTTCCATACGTCGAGAGTTTGTTACAATAAATGTTTTATCTCGGAATCAATTATTTAATGTCTTTATTTATCTGTATTGATTTTTTTCCTAAACGAATCCATAAAACATTCACTTACACTGCATGGTCAAAATAAGAACAGTCGTTACTTGAAAGGCAGGTAATTTATAAAAATTGGTACTTTGAAGGGGGTTTATTGACTACAAATGCTGCTGATTAATAAAGTTTTATGTTTTCCTGCTTACAGGGGTTTCTTTTCCCCAATAAACTAGCAATTTAGATATTTTTCAGGTTGCTTGACCTTTAATTGCATACACATTCATTTTAGCAAAACTCTCGCAAAACATGTCAAAAGTCAATTATTACTATATTAAACTTTAAATTGAAAACTGTAATAGTTAATGGCAACAAATCACAAATAACTAGTTAAGTCAATGTCTTTCTTATTAAAAAAATTCGGACAAAAAGTGATCAATTAGAACTTTGGGTGTACAAATAAATGTGAAAATTCCAAAAATTTACGCTGTAAATTTAGAGTTCACTGTACATGCATACCGCTTGTTTATGAAGAATTGGATCAAGTACAGACATTTACAACTTGTCTTGTTAATAACGGTTATTGTTATCACTAAAACCATACCGAGTTAAAACCTTTGTCGGATGAAAGAATTCCAGAACGGGGTATAAGGGCTGTTAAGAGCATTCTTAGTGTAAATAATAATTCGCTAATATCCCGTACAAATCTTCATGAAAATAAAATATTGCTGCCCACAACAGAGGGATGACCTTTGCCTCTGAATCCGACTGTATCTTCTGCATGTACTGGTTACAAATGTAAAACTTATTCATAAAATCTGAGATGTCGGATGTCACCAAAGAATAAAATACATACTTATGAATGACTTTTATATATTAAAGTTTGTACGTGTAAATAGAAATGAAAAAAATGAAAAAGCAATTCGCGCTCGATTTCTACATTCAGATAAAACACTTGCAGTGTGTTAAAAATACTAGCACTAATAAAACTATTAGCACACACGTTTAAAATCTATATAGAAGTACTCCGGATTTACAAAACATCTGTATGCTTCAAATGACCATGTTCACCAATATTTGACCACCATCTCTCTACTCAAAAACAGCAGCTCTGAAAAAGTGATATTTTAACGTATATATATAGTGTGTATATTATTAAATCAGTATATGGGTACCATGATAGTGGCGGTTCTTGATATGCTTATAATATATTTATAATATGATTTGTAAGACACTGCAGTTGTGATATATACGAAAGAAAACACATTCACAGAAAATCAATACCCTAGGTGTTAAAACTTAAGCTATGACTTTTACAATAACCTCAAATAAGCTGTTTCTTTTCTACCACGAATTTTGAAAACCATTGGCATTATACTTGTAAAAGCAAAAGCTAGATACAAGACGTATATAATTATAATACATGTAAGAAAGTAAATAGTATTGCAAACTTACAATACTAAGATAACATAAGGTTCCTTATAACATTACCCATAATATAACATTTCTGAAAACAATATTTATCCCTTATATCATTCAATCGACAACGTGTATACATAATATATTAACTGATTTACATTAAGAAAGCGCACGTCACGGGAAAAAAATACCGTCGAAGTGTCGACGTTATTTCTTTAAATGACGTCTTTACACTTGAACAGAAGATGGTTATTATCATTCTGCATTTCGTGATAAAAATACCATTGTATTGTCACAATATAAAACAAAGCAATTGTAAAGCAACGAACAATTATTTAATGATTGTAAAGTCATTATATATATTAGGGTAATTTTATTATGTTCATATTGTTATCTGCGTCAAGTTTATATCAGCAAAATAACCCTTTACCGATGTCACGCAGTGATTGTTACTTATAACGGGAGTATCCGATGGGGGGGGGAGGGGTTGTCGCAGTTAGCTCAATTGGTTGCGTCGCAGAAATTCCAGAGCTAGGCGCTGTCGCCGTGACGAGCGGGTTCGCTCCCAGCTTGAGGAACTATTATATAAAATATCGTGCTTTGCGGTTTAACAGCATTTTCGTGTTGTTGTTTTTTGTTGTTTTTTTTTCTTCTTTTTTTTTAAATGTTCACATATAATTTAGCGTCATCTATTTTTCGTTGTGGCGTTTAATTTTAAGACGAAGTTTACGAATTTGTACTCCACAAAATTTAATGGCTTTAATCTCTACCACAAAGCTACATTGTACATGGAGGATGCTGAAAGGGAAAGCAAGGATACACACCGTTTTTCACAGATAGGTTTGTATTCATAGATGCAAGGTTCGTCCGCCCACCCATAATCGTAACTCTCATAGAATACCATACAGTTAGATGCTCTGCCATTGTTTGGCTGACTGTAATACCACGCGAAATATGTAACATTTTTTCCAGACGGGAAGTGTTTCCAGACATCTTCAGTCTCCTCGTCGGTCATTCCAATCCAGTGAGTTGTCGCTGTTAAATATAGTAATGGATAGTTAAATGCTAATTTATGAAAATCGCATCTGTGAGTTGACACTGTTTGATTCAGTAACGGATAGTTAAATGCTAATTTATAAAAACCGAATCTGTGAGTTGACACTGTTTGATACAGTAATGGATCATAGTTAAATGCTAATTTATGAAAACCGCATCTGTGAGTTGACGCTGTTTGATACAGTAATGGATCATAGTTAAATGCTACTTTATGAAAATCGCATCTGTGAGTTGACACTGTTTGATTCAGTAATGGATAGTTCAATGCTAATTTATAAAAACCGCATCTGTGAGTTGACACTGTTTGAAACAGTAATGGATAGTTTAAGAATAGATGGAGCAATAAACTTAAATGGTAGTTGATAAATAATTTTAAAAGTCAACATAACATTGTTATTGTTTGTGACGTCTATTTTGAAACTGATTATTGTAATACCCTGCTCTTTTCTTCTCTCTACATTTTGCTGTGTGAGGTTTGGTCTGCTGAATGTGGCCATTCCTGATATGCATATTTCACTTTTTCTTCTTTGTTAATTGTTTGTGGCGTCCTATTTGAATTGACATACTTATAAAAAAAGCATGCTCTCTTTCCTCTCTTCTTTTTCGCTGCGTGGGAGGCTGTGTTTTGTGAGTGTGGCGATTCCTGATATGCATCACAACCCTTATTGGTACAAACAGTTTGAAGAATTTCACATTTTGCCGAAAAGTACGTATCTTATCACACAGTTTGGACTATTTTACGATATTGTGTATTGAGTCAGCGTCGTTCAGGTATAATTTCTACTGAAAATACTGTAGTAGCATTTACTAGGCTACATACACTATATTTTGTTGATATTACATGTTTATATAACATTAAGCCAAATTTTTACAATTTTATACAATTAACTGCCAGCTGATTATACATGTGATAAAAAGCTTAAAATACAATACCGTATAATGGGTTATTTTCGCGATCGAAAATTTTCGCGATTTTGTCGTAATTTTAATTTTCGCGGTTGGAATTTTAGCGAATTTGCGCTTACAGAAATTAACGCGAAAGTTCTTGGGGAATTTTTGGCGTGTTTAATTTTAGCGAATTCCCGTCGGTCGCGAAAATAGCGAAAATATTAGGCTCGCGAAAAAACCCATTATACGGTATTTTTTTATATATTGAAACTATTGCTGGTTTTTTAAACAATTCTATCAACCCACAACACAGACCGAGTTCTATTTATTACATACATGTACACGTAACTTGTTTTCTTAAATTTATCTTTTGTTTATTATTCATAAACAAATTCTATATGCATGAAAGAATGTATTAAAAGTTTTACCCCTCCTGTCACGTATGTACTTTTCTAGGAAATTATTTTCTGTTGCCGTCTCTATATTTACAAGGTGAGCATTATCCAGGCTCTGACAAAAGTTCTACAAAAGAATATATTAGGCCAGAGAAAATAAATTATTAGATTCTCATCCGGATTTTGAGAAAAAACGGGGCGGGTGGGCACTTTTTAATTTTTATTTTTTATTAACGAAGAAGGTATTTCGGGATGGTCTGAAAGCCGTTTTGTACGGAACAGAATATGTTTCGATATTTTACCAATAATTTTTTTGGGGGCGGGTGGTTTTGGACAGGGGCGGGCGGGGATGAGAATCTAAAATATTTTTTTCTCTGGCCTTATCACGAAGTGTGAAGAGATTCGTCGTTTTGTTGTCAAAAGCTCTCTCAATTACGAACTTATTTTATATGTAATAACAATAATTATTTCAAACCAAACGCATCCAAATAAGAAAATTCGTAAAATTCTTGAGTTGAATACTAAATTAAATCCAAATTTATCAGATACATTCTTTATTTCGGGCGTGCCGCGGGTAATGGTACATGTACATTCGAACAGATCTAAAATAAAGACGTCACTCCTTCAAATGACGTCATAAAGTTTAGCATATGATTAAGTATTATAATTATGCATTTTGCAGATAAATACCAGTTTATTTAAAAATGTGTAATAAAATCATTTTTAGTTACCACAAAATAAAAGATAGGTGTAAGTTCTTTCTAAATATATTAACAACTAAAATGTTACAAAATATGGTCCGCATGAAACTTTTCATAAGGCGTACCCAATTTATGAACAATTCGTTAAGTCAGTAACAGTAACAAATTCTGTAAATGACATTATTTTTGTTTTGTTAATAAATAAATAAATTAATTAATTAAATGGAATTTGAACTTAATACAAATATACTGACTGCTAATAAAACACTTTATTTTTTGGAATATTTTTTATATGTGTAACAGTTTAAAACATTTGCAAAGTAATATGTGTTTTAAAATCAATTAGTAACAAATCGAAACATTAAAGGTCAACTGAGTTTTAAACTTTCTCTTCTAGAGTAACCTCGTACAAACGCAAGAAATGATCGGTTTTTTTTAATGTAGACATCGATGAATCACCTCCAAACAAGTCTATTTGTAAACCTTTTCTTACAGCTACACAAATCCCATTAAATTTTCAGTTTTCAAGTTTTACTCTATCGAAATGTGCTAACGCCAAGGCTTTCAGATAACGAGCGACTTCAGATTTTGGGCATGATCCAAGGTGGGATGTCTAGATGTGAAATCGCTCGTCGGATGTATTTTTTACCGTCGACAATTACTCGCTTGGCCTAACGACATCTTATTTATTTAAAAACACATCTAACTTTTCAATTTATTATACTTTTACACACATCGAAAATATTCTTTATAAAAGTGTTGCGATTTCATTGGCAGTCAGTATATTACATGTAGAATTATGGAAATCACTACTAATGAAACAAACTAACATTACCTCGGCATCTCTAAATATCAGCGGCGTGTTCCCAAAGAAATAACAATGATCCTGAAAAACAGTCCAACCGTCTTCACATCGTATCACTAAGTAAGAAAAGGTTACCAGCATCAAAATATAGTTTCCATAAGATACGGAATTTTATCGAATTTTCAGAGGGCTTTAAAGATAATGTGTTTTCCTAAAAGTCAACTTATGCAACGAAACAAAATAAATTACTAAACTATCAGTTTGCCAAATTAATTTCCTTTTAATTAAAGAAAGGACAAAATCTAAAGCTCAATTTTCCACAACCATGTTGTTTTGTGGGGGAATTGAAGTAAGAAATAACACCCTTGTGTTTGGTTATTACATTGTAAATTTAATCTGATCAATAAGCAATATGAGAGAGGCAGAGTGGTTGACTGAACTTATCTGTAGTGGTAAGGTATTGGCCACATAAAGTTAATACAGTACACATGCATTTTTATATTCTTGTTTCTTTGTTATACCGAAAGACACTGAACCAACAACTTCTAAGATAAATATATTGGTGATAGGAGTCCACCAGAGTTTTGAATTCACTGGCATCAATTATGCAATAGGAGTTTTAAATCTTATTTTCTAAACGTTTTCATTTGGCTCAGTATATTTTGGATACATTTTGTATTATGCTTAACATAATACGTGTATTATGCTTAACATAATACGTGTGTTTATAATAAAATTAAAGACAAGTATCCTATTAAATGTATTTTTAAGAGCAATAAGTGTATTCAGATTAAGTCAAGCAATTGGCTACTCTTTTGCATTGGATATTATACAATTATTTACTTATTAGCTGGGAAATATGCTGTGATATTGACCTAATTAATCGTTATTGACCGAGGCGATAGCCGAGGTCAATAACGGTTTTTGCGGTCAATATCAACAGCATATTTCCCAGCTTATAAGTAAATAACTGTTTTATTACATGAACTTTTAATAGTTGAGTTTATTATATGAACTATAAATAATATAAAAGATGGAAACTTTCGCATTCTATTTATAGACAGGTCAATATCAGCGAAATCGGGTCAATATCTATATTTATTGACTCGGTTATTTTGGGAGTGTGACCAATCACGTTGCGTCTATTTATAGTTCATGTAATAACATAAATTAATCTTAGATTGTTTAGAAAATAACTTTTCAAAATTTTATGAACTTATGACTATGAACTTATGACTATGTTTGATAAAGGCAAACTATCATTTGATAAAGACAAACTATGATAAAAAGAAAACGATCAAACAGCAGAGACAAATAACATTCACGATGAATTAAAATCCTAAAATAAGCTCGAACGAATTCAACAAGAGTGCAGACATGATTATCTATTTGGTCTAAGAAATTTTTATCAGGAGATAAAATAATAAATTATGTTATAGTACCTTTTTCATAGAAAGTCCACCCGGAGCGTCCAGTAAGTGATGGCATGCCATCTGATGGGCTATACATTAATAACTCACACTTCGAACTTTCTTCATTTACTTGAACTGCTATGCATGCCAAAGTGTTATGGCATCTAAGCAAGCACATCATCAGTGGTATGGAATCCTCCAAAATCACTGATGTGTTATAATTCACCTCTGTGTCATTCAATAATGTCCATGTTGAAGAGTTCTTGCAAACGGCAATTTGAATAATGAAATTGTGTAAAAGATACAGAAGCGCACTTTTGAAAAGAGACATTTTTCAAAGTGTGTGCTCTGCCGAGCCCGGAACACTTCTAAAGCATCAGAAGCTCTATTGCCAATATCCAATACATTAATGTCGCGCATGCGCGCATGTACCTGTCGCGTATTAGTAATGTGTAAATGACCCAATAACCCAACATGAAGGATATGCTACCATGTCTTCTGCTGTACATTAATACGGAATCGACCCTACGATTTCGAAGCGCGAATTTCCCGCGTTCAAGCAACAAAAGCCGATATTTCAATCAATTTTGCGTTGATTGCTTCGAAATTTCATCACCTACTGTAGTCCGTCTTAAAAATTTCTTCATGTGCATATAATTTTCTTATCCGTGGCTCACGTTTTACAAATTTAATGCGTCTTTAACGTCAGTTTTCAGAGACAAAATGGCGTCGCGTTTTGCTTAAAAAATCGCGGTTTTCGTTGATTATAAAAAATCTGCAAATTTAAATTTTGATTTTTTTAACTGTATTGATTAAAAATTCAACGACAAATCGTTTGATATCAAGAAAAGTATACCTTGCATAAAGTAATTTGTAAGAAGGACAAGGTGATGGAATTTCGTAGCAATCAACGCAAAATTGACTGACATAACGGCCTTTGTTGCTTGAACTCGGGAAATTAGACAGACGTCTCAAACGTGACCTTAGTGGCATACTTTGAAGGCTTGTAGTTTCGAAACGGCTAAGAATACCAAAAAAGTAAGCACAAATCCAAATCAGGCATATGCTCAATTATATGTATGCGAAATTTCGTGAGGAAACTGGAAAAAAATGGATCGCGTTCCACCTAAAATAGGAAGTACGGCGAAGCCGTGTTTACCTCTAAATATTTATTTCAGATTTTAGGAACAATTACATGTACTCTGTCAAACAAGTAACTGTTACAAGTTCAAACTTTTTATGTGTTGCATGGTGAAGCCGTGTTGACCATTTATTAATTGGTATTTAAAAATTTATTTATTTTTCACAGTAGTTTGTGTCGAGCTTTCGTATACATGCCTAGGTCCAGATGTTTGAGTGTAAAAATTATCTTATGATCGCTTAATTCGCTCACAAAGAAAATTAATTAAGTCATTGGAAAATGTATGCATGCATTGGGCAAATAATATTGTTTAAATTATAATTTTCTTGTAATTTGTATTTCAGTTTGAAGAAATCATATGAATGATGCGTGACAAATCTGGTTCAAAGAACATGAAACTGGAATAGGAGAAAAATTAGACTACTGGAGAGGTAATTTTTTTTCAATTTACTCTTAATAAAAAGTACAAACACTCGAACAGCGCAGAATTAGGCTTAACTCAATTTTTTAGTGCAGACTAGTTTAAACTTTAATTTGATATGCGCCATGTTTTAAGCACCATGTGTATTTCATACTACAACAGCAATAAGCTACAGTAAAACCCTTCATTAAGACCACCCCGAAATTAAGACCACCTCGCTAATAAGACCACAGTTCCAATGTCCCATTTAACAGTTTTGCACTATTTTCCACCCCTATATTAAGACCACCCCACTATTAAGACCACTTTTTCCCAGTCCCAATGGTGGTCTTAATAGCGGGGTTTCACTGTAATTACAAAATAACATGTTTTGAGATCTTTTTTAACATTATCAAGCCCCCATGTTACGCTTCCTCTTGAATTTCCTGTTTCTTTCGTTACTGTAAATACTGATCAATCAGAATTCGCTTATTTGCGCAAAAGTGGGACTAGCTGAAATGTTTACCTAGCTAGTTCTTGACTAGTTACAAAAAAAATCAAAATTTGTCCAGCCCTGCTATGGTGTATCATAATCTCTGGCATGTTCACACACCATCACCTGAGCATGCCAAATATTGGGAAGACACAGAATCAAATACCACAAAGTTTCTCTTTGGACCATGTTGTACAAACATAATGGGTCCCTGTGGTCACTTTTTAAATCCTTTATTTAGTGGGTTAATCTTATAATCTTGTTCATTTTTTAAATAAAAACAATGCTGTTTCAGTTTTCACAGTTAATAACTTAACCTACTTCATGGACACACCTTTTTACCACATGGTCAGCCCATGTAAATCCAGATCAGATGGCAGAGATGTAGATTCAGATCAGCTGGCGCATCTTTTTGTGGTCTTTAAAATGTGATTACACTCTGGTTTTATGCTAATCTTGTGTAGGAATTAAAGACGGCATGAAATCTTTCATCATTACCATCAATTAAAAAGACCCTACATGTAATAAATAAATTATGACAACAGTATGAATTGTTCACTGTTAACTGCAACAGCAATTTATGTACATCTTCATAAGCCACAAAAGGTACTGTGTAACTGACTTACTAGTTATCAGAGAAGATTTAAAATAAAACATTTATTTTCAGAGATGTGTATCACCAAGCTTATGAAGGTTATAGAGTTGATACTTATGCAGAATTGGTAGACAGCTATGGCACAGAATATGAACATTACCATAGTAAACAGATACAAGGTTTGCATAAATTTTCTTTATTTTCATGCATGAATAGACATCACACTAAATCTACCGCTGCATGAATATAAGTTACTATGTTAGTTTGTTTTTACATTTTATTCATGAATACACCCTTTATCACATTAGTGACCAATCTATTTCCAGTTCAACAGGCTCATCTGTGCAGTCTGATCAGGATCTACACTGTTTAAGTTTAGATTCATGAGGTTATTTCTGACCAAGAAGCAACCAGTTTAGATCCAGATCAGACACCAAAAATGTTCGGCTGACATGGAACTATACTGTTGTCCATGTGATGTAAAGAGTCTCCATGGAGTAAGTCAAGAGTCAGGATACTTGAAGTAATTATCAGAGCATACAAAATCAATGTATTTGACAAATTTTATTTTTGTGTCTAAATATTTTAAATCAATTTTGACTTTCAACAAATAAATTTATAAAAGCAATAAGATATAAAATTATTTTTGAAGATAAATTAAATGGCTGAATTTAAAATTTCAAGAAAAAGAGATTCACATGGAATGCTGTGGGGAGATCAGTTTAACTGTTCTAGACAGTAGAGGGAGTATACAGCCTACACATATATTACTTCCACCACTAATTCCTGCAATAGAAGGTGCTCTATGGGAAGTTTATGTCAATGGACAAGAAAACGATTTGTCAATACAATTATACTGTGTGAATGTGATATCAAATAATACAAAAACGTTTTAAAGTAGACCTCATTGACGAAGAGTAACTAAAGTTCAGGTCATACACATTGGCGGTAATAAATTTAAATACTATAAAGTTAAATAGCTGATAGAAAGATAGCTATTTTAAGTGTAGGATTTCTTCAAATATTGATATAGACGAAATAGAACAGAACACATGAACATGTTGGTGCCACGCCATGAGAAAAGTGTAATAGCAATTACATGTAACCATTCTCAATTGTGTTTCTATAAATGCTTTCTTGTGGAACGTGGTGAGAAAATGATAATCATTTGACAGGTGAATAATTCTTGCAAGTTTTCAAATGATAAAATTATTGTTATTATTCAACCAACTTTGATGGCCTCTTTTTTCCTTAGGACGGGTCTTCTTTGTTAGCGACGCATTCACATTTCCTTTATATTGAATATCGTCGGCACCGCGTCGGCTTTTAAGCGTTTAGGAAACTTTACCGGCATTTATTGTTCAATAACGAGAAAAGATTGTCGACTAAAATGATAATCACTAATTCGGGGACTTATATCGGGACTCCACGTCTTTGCGCTTACGTCTTTGTGCTTAGTCCTTTCCCTTTACACCTAACAACCCATATTTTATATCTTTTAGTGTCTTTATCTTTATCGGGAAATCAAAAGAAATTAAAACTTTTTTGATTCTGATTGTTTTTGCAATCGTTAACAGCACAAACACCCTTTTTATTATAATTAATCTCCATATCATTATCACGCTCATCTAATAATTATTCAATTAGCCCTATTAATTACAAGAGTGAAAGATCCAATGACGTCATCGATATTAAGCTATGTCAACTCTAAAAGTTTACCTATTTTGAAAGCGCTGAAATTGCTGCTGTTAATTTTAACCTATGGCGTTGTTTATGTGTGAACTCGATAAATTTGTATAAGATACAGGTCATTACTTATATTGGAAGGTATTTTAATGGAAATCAGACCATGTGTAAGTTTATCTTTAAAGTATTTTAGTAGTCTGATTTCTTTAAAAACATAAATTTAAAAGGTTGAAACTAAAATATCTGAAATATTAATAAACCGTTTCTAGGAATATAACTCAGTAGTAAATCGGTTATTAATCTTGCGTAAACAACAACTGGAAGCTTTTAGCAAAATTACAGATGAAACAAATAGCAAAGTTGCTAATGATGATAAAGATGGTGTTACTGAAACACTTCAACAGTTTTATGGGAGCAATGATTGTTATCTAATTGACTTAAAAAGGCATTGCTATCTTTTACTGATAAAGTATATATAAGTTGATAGTTAAATCGTTAAAACTTTTCCGACAACAGCATGACATGCACAATGCTGAATTTCTTAAAAAGAACCAATCGAAGGCATGGAGCAAGACAGGTCTAAACCATATATCATTAAGAAGGATATAGTCCAGCTTTGCATCAAGTCCTCGAAAAGAAATGTTACAAGTATTGTTTAATCAATACCCTTTGGGATATTGTTCCGTTTGTTCAAGAATTGTTTTAAGCGAGAAAACATTCCTTTTTCAATCTGTCTAACGATACATTAAGGAACCTGGTACATGTAACGTAAACATATTTAATGATTGAATCGATATTTGACCATCAAAAATCGATTCAATCCTTATATTAACACTCATAAATACTCTCATTAATACAGAAATTATTAGAAGAATACATGACATTATGGCTTTTTCGAATGGCTGTTAGAACAGCCACGTTGGCGGCATTGTGAATGACGGCACGCTTTTTCGCAGCAACTTGTAGCAAAACGTGCCAGCTCACACGTGAAAACATTGTACATCGTCCAATATCTTGTGAGCGGCTTTTACTGTAGCAACGGCTCTTAACACTGTATACCTTCAGGAATTATAATTCGTTAGGTGAATAAGACTTCATTGTACGAACTAACCAACGAACGAATTAATGAATGAATCTTAATTCTAGAACATTTTGTACACATGTCCGTCTTTATTTTTCAAAATACATTTTGGAATTGTATTAATGAGCTATATATTATACTAAATGATTGCATTATGTCAAAAAAAGAATTCATTCTGTCATAAATTTCTGTCATTGTATGTGCATTATTTAGTGGTACAAACAATATAAATTCTAACCTGGGCATTAAAATATTTAACTAAAAACTCTAAAAAGACAGCTTAAACAAAGGCATATAATTAAAACAACATCAAAAACAAACAAAAGGCTGACATTTTGTTTGACTCCTCGTGAATTAAATATGTAAAGGGTGCTTGTGAGGCTGTAGCGTTCGGTGTTGCTTAGCAACACTATCATATTTTAAACTTCTCTTAATTTTAATTAAAAATGAAATATGCATACATGTATCAGGAATAGCCACATATGGGAAACAGCCTCCCAACTCAGCCAAAAGAAAGAGAGGAAAAAACATGGCTTATAAGATGGTCAATTTCAAAATAGACACCACAAACAATTACTATAATATAATAAGGGAAATCAGAACTTATAGTTCAGTCACGTTTCATGTTTTGTTGGATTTCTATTTTTAAACACTTGGGTATTTTTAAAAAAAAATCATTTATGTGGCATATTTAGTAACCCTCATGAGTTAGAGATACTAATAAATATAATTTTTGGTTAAAATATGTATAGACCATATGTGTTTTATCATACGATCAATGCGACAGTATTGCTGATAAATGTAGAAAGCTCCTTATTTGTTAGTTTAACATCTCGCTTTGCTGAACTAAGCGAGATGTATTACAACACTTTAAAGTTGTGCCACTCAAACGAAAATCAAGTTTTCTAAATGAATTTTATGATTCATTTCCTCCATATATACTTTTTTATCGCATGAGCGAACAGTGAAGATTCAGATCAGCAGGCAAATCCTTGACGTCTGATCAGGATCTGCACTCAGTCTATTCTCTGTTTGGTAAAAAAAGCAAGCAGCGTAGATCTGCACTGTTCGCCTGTGCCACATAAAATATTTAAAGGAAAAGGTTATGCAGCTCTTTTAAGGAAAGCATATCGCCGATCGAGAAAGAAATCTATGGCGGCCTTAGATTTCTCATACCTCAAATACAAAATGGAGATATCATTTCATAAGTTTATAAAGAAGAACGTGGCAAAAATGGAAAAGGAACATTCGGTAAATTGATGTCGATTCTCTAAATGACGTCATAATTTTGAACAGACAGAATGATTAGTAGGCATTTCGGGGTAAAAAATAACTAATAAAAATAAATAGTTTGCTTAATGTGTCTCAGGTTTTTACAATTATATCGACGGATTAAGAAAATCGTGTACTCAGTGAAGAAATAGCGTATGCATTACGGACTAAGTCTGCTGGTGAATGAGATAAGGACGGAATACTGGGGATTTAAGAAAGAGAAGCCTCCAATGGCCAGGATTCCTAAGTGCGGAATGTTAACTAAAGTATGTTATTCTTAAGAATAAAAACTTATTGTTGGTTTAATGGTATTGATCAATGTTTTTTCAGGGCATGGCAAACACATTAATTAATTTAGTATTTGTCAACGGGCTAACTTTTTACACAAATCACGCTACCAAAAATATTAAAGTATGTCAACTGGTAAACATCCATTCTCTTTATCGGTAGCGCAGAGATAATTTCACTAAATACACAGTCGAACTGATTGCACTTGCTATCAAACTAGTCTGTCATGCAAAGACCCTTTTAATAATTTATATAATACATGCGTACACTCTCTTTCTATTGGCAACTCCATTTTACATTGCTTTAGCGACATTTAATTGTTTGCCACTTGCAATGAAAGTTAATGTATTTCAACGAGACGACCTGTTTGTTTTAGAATTATCCGTTTCGCATCATTGCCGAAGTCAATTCCGCTGAATTACATTTTGTTCTTTATCTTTTTCTTCTTTTTCCGACTTCCATCAAAATAAAGTGTGTTGATGTTTGAGAATTGAATCGATATTTGATGGTTTTTATTTGGGTATGGAAAACAGTTTGGTTGTTTAAGTGTGTGAGGCCCGAAGGGCTTCACGAGTACTTTAAACAATCCAACTGTTTTTTCATACCCAAATGAAAATCATCAAACATCGATTCATCCCTTATATTTACACTCATAAATACTCTCATCTATATAGAAATTATTAGAAGAATTCATGATATTAATGCTTTTTGAATGGCTGTTGGAACAGCCATGTAAGCAACATAGTGAATGACGGCACGCTTTCGCAGCAACTCGTGGCAAAACGTGCATGCTCGGCGACTTCATAGGTCAAAACAGTGTGCACCGTCCAATATATTGTGAGCGGCTTTTGCAGTAGCCTCGATCCTTCAAGTTATGCGTCACACTGTATACCATCAGGAATTATGATTCATAAGGTGAATAAGACTTTATCGTAGACGATGAAGTTGAAGTGTTTATATTTATACACGGGAGACTGTTGAAAAAATTCTGACCATTTACGAATTTGCGTAATGTCGGATTATACATTTGCCGGACGGCAGCAGTTTGATAAGAAAAATTGAAGTCCTTTTTAAAGGAATACGAAAACAAATATTTGAATCAGATTTTCGATACCAGACGCAATATCACCTGTCATTCTTTAAGATTAAGTCTATAAAATCCAAATCCTATAAACAGGCTAAAAAGTCTCTCCGTACATATAGTCAGTACTGTTATCAGTATAATAACCCGTTACTGAATTGTATTTATAATCATTTGTACAAACAGGTCAACAATTGAAATGCAGATCAGCTCAACAACTTATTTTAAAACCAGTATGCCATTCTTTGTATCACATGATCGTTAAAAGCAAACTTATGCAATTTTGGTTCATTTTAATGTTCGTTAATTATGTCAAAGATACACAGATAGACGTTAAATTTCCGTTCCTATGCAACATAAGCAACGCAGTTTTATATTGTCTAGCAAATGCTGTACCGAATGAGCATAAGGAATGTACAAACCATCAACATGCAGACTTTGTGTTTTAAAATTAAGAAAG
Organism: Corbicula japonica; assembly: GCA_038501625.1. Lineage (NCBI taxonomy): Eukaryota > Metazoa > Mollusca > Bivalvia > Venerida > Cyrenidae > Corbicula > Corbicula japonica. Next base: position 160,393 of record JAZAYU010000141.1, read on the forward strand.
TATCATATGAAAAAATGATATTGCCTACAGTCAAACCTGTATTCAAAGACCACTCAGGGGAAAACCCAAAGTGGTCTATACAGACCGATCATAGTCTTTGTGAACATGTGAATTTGTTCTTTAAATCAGTTAGCGGAACAAATAAAACTTGGTCTTTATCCACAGAGGGTCTTTGTTCAAACGTTGTCTTTAGCACAGTTTTGTTTCTTTATGTGTATTGAAAACGTGCCACTGAATGGCGAAGTATAGTTCATTTAATTATCATGATTATAATTTTATTATTATTATTATTATTATTATTATTATTATTACCATCATTATTAAAAATTTTTAAATTATTTTTATTATTAGTATTATTATTATTATATTTATCATTATAATTATTATTTTTGTGTTTGCTGTTGTTACATCAAAATGTTTTTTCTCAACGTTATTCATATTGAATTAACGAAATTGAGATAATATTCGTCAGCACAATGCAAACTCGGCGATTAACCAGTCGCATCGCTTTGCTTACCTCTTTGTTTACAAGATGGACGGAAGTCTTAAATGTTTATGAAGATTTTCATTGATATCTTGTAAATAACTTAGAAGCTTGATATGTTACGTTTATTCCTGTCATCGTGTTCTTGCCGATCGACACCATTTGCTATGGTCTCGGTAAGTCACTTTTTCCTCGATAATTTATTTAGTTTCTTATGTTATGTGTATGTCCGAGTGCTTTTGCATCCAACTTTGTCGAGTTGGGTTGATACGTGGATTCGAGCTACATGTAATTCACATACTTATTAGACAATATGTACTTGTTTATTCATCTGAGATCGTTAATTGTTTGTGGTGTCTTATGTGATAAATTATCATTTAATTTGAAAAATATATCTTCTTTTGCTTTCAAGTATATGGGCGTCTGCAAATTTGCAAAAAGTCTCCCCGTAGTTCACTTCAATGTAGTTATCAGTTTCAGTTACCTTTCAATCGTTTCATATTTGTCGTGTTCGTGGGCTTTCAAAGTTCCCTTTTAAACTATTTTAAGATATAAACGTCTGCATAATGTTCCTTAATTGGTCGAAATATTTTTTATTATTTGTATCGGTATTAGTTCGGAAGAAAGCGGTTAGTAAGTAGAAATCGTTGAGAATTTATAATTCAATAGAAATATTAAGTGTTAGGTAGAAAACGTTAAATTTAGGATAATGACTATATAAGTTCATGGTATTGGCTAGACAAAGGAAAATTTAAAAATGTATTGATCTAAAAAACATTAACTGGTAAAATCACTTTGGCCATAATAACATAATAGCGGAATAGAAAAAAAACAATATTGACGATGTCAACATTTTATCACGTAAATGGATATTTGACAAAAGGCATTGAGTTGGTTTGTTTAACTATTTTAGTGGTATAGTAAAACCATTTTAATATTTTAGACCACGTGGTGTATCTGATGTGTATGTACTTCACAAGTCAGGAAAAGGTAAAAGATGAAACAAGTGAAAATGGGTTAATCCATTCGGCTGATCATGAACATTTATATGTATAAAGAACAACAGTAAATGCTGTCTTTTCACAATAGTGTCATTAGCTTTATTGTACGCTGTTTTCGATTAATTTGCTATTGTTTACACATTTTGACAAAAATAGATAATTAAAAACAGATTGTTAAATAAATTGTAAATTATTACAAGTAATTATGAATGTGTTTGACGATATAACAGTGATAATTTTCCTTATGTGGATTATTTCTATGTGTACATGTAATGGTGAAAGTTACACGGATGAGAAAAATCTGGTGAAATTTCTATTTGACGGATCAAGATACGATAAAGAACTTCTACCGCTTTACAACCGTTCGTCGCAAATCCAGGTACCATTTTAGCTTTTTCCAATTTAATAAAATCGTAATAAATAGATATACGAGGAAATGTGAAAGTTACCGAACACGACAAATATCAAAATGATACAGGCTCGATTTTGATTGAACCTTTCTTAATTATTACATTGTAGCAGTTAAGTTAGGGCATATTATTGCTCGCACCGCCAAGCCCCAGGTTGCGCGGATGTCAGTAATTATATAAGAATAAGTCTCGTGCTCAACAGCCTTCAAACGGCTGTATAATTGATAGCAGCACTTATTGAATGTATATGAAGAATTTTCAGGCCGACACTCAACACAAAAACGCTATTGTGATAATTAAATAAGATAAAAAGGAACTTTATACTAATATTATTTGAACTATGTCTACAATTATTTATGTTCTTTTTTCTAGGTTAACATTTCCCAACAAATTTGGTTAGTAGAGAATGTTGACGTTCTAAGCGGGCAGGTATGTACAGTGTCTGAGCTAGCTTTGACGTGGATAGATGAGATTTTAAAATGGAATGCTTCGGACTATGGAGGATTAACATCTATACTGTTGCCCAAGGGACGGTACTGGACACCGAATCTTAATCAGTGGAATTCGGCGAGTGCATGTAGAAGCTCTGACAACCCTGAGGTCATACGCGCCACTGTTACAAACACAGGTCTAGTCAATTCAGTCATAACTAAATATATTTCAGGATATTGTTTGATTGATATGTCTTACTATCCTGTAGATCAACATACGTGTCACTTTCGATTCTTTTCTGCAGACCATGGCGCAGATAAAATTATTTTGAACCCAACACAGGTCGGATTGCTTGAACATGCATCAACTACCAACCAAGAATGGAAATTAGTGTCAAGTCAATCTCAGATTTTTCATTCGATAGTGTATAATACGATCATACTGGAAAGGCGTCCAGAATTCACTGTTATAAATTATTTCATACCTGCAGCGATTTTGGCTTTTTTATACATGTTGGTTCCACTTGTACCTATTAATTCTGGTGAGCGATTATCATTTGCAATAACTCTACTCTTGGCTTTGATTTTTATTAATGTAACATTTGTTGACGATATTCCAAGGAATTCTATCAAAATCAACATGATGTCATATAACTTACTATTTTCAAATATTTTCTGTGCTTTGGGAATCCTTTGGACCATCGCAATGCTGCGTCTTGCAAATACCTCATCTACAACAGTGACTATTCCAACATGTTTGAAAAGAAGGATCCAAAGATCTATGGGAAAATCTCCCAAAAGAAACACAAACAAGGACGATGCCAAGAAATCAGGAGTAAACGATTTGCCAATCTCCGGACACTCGACAAACGAGACCGGCGAAATGAACATGCCAGATGACAAAACTAACTCAGATATAGAATGGATTGATGTCACTATATATTTGGACAAAATTTATTTTTCTTTTACCATTGTTCTCGTTTTTATTGTTGTTGTTGTCAATCTCGTGGTATATCGTCAAAACAAATAATGAATTTATAGACGAATTTACTTACAAAAATCAGAAAAGAGGAATGTTATTACATCAGTCCCGATTTATAATGGGGATGGCAGTAAATAAACGACTGGCTTATACAATACTTGTTGTGTCGCCCTTCCGAAGAAAAGGCAATAGATACCCGGTAGGGATTGCTTTGTCCGTACGTCCGTCGGTCTATCCGTCGCGAAAACTTAACGCTGGCTTGAGGTTTCCCGATTCTTTATATTTCTTTATCCTAATTTCACATAATATGGCCACGATAAGACGAACATGTTGATGCCAAATAATATAGGTCAATATAACATGTGATGGGGTTACAATGTATGCCCCTTTTGTACATTTTTATTCTGACAAAGGACCAGACTGCGGAAACAAAGGACGACACAATATTGTTTAACTGAATACACAAGGCATATATTTTGTGGTTCGAATACTGATCATAACAATAAATATTGTTCATTCAATGTCTTAGGACTTTATGACCATTTAATTATAATTAGTGTTTCCTATGTGTTTAAATCTTTTGTCTTAATTGCTTCATCTGATCGTATTGATATTAATGCATTTATTAATGTTTGCAATAAATGATCATGATGTTTGATCTTCATTATGGCGGAATTAAAGGTTTGAATTTACATGGATTACTCGATCTATGTATAAGGTGAGCTACCTATATGATTCACTAATAGTTTCTGCGAACCCCTCCCCCTCCATTTCGTCGGAGATGCTCCTGGAGAGTCAAATTTTAAGTAAAACTGAACATTTTAAAGAGCAACATTAAAGCAAGAAACAGTGTGTATTTTGCTTTTCATTTAGATGAAAATGGCGTTTTGTATAAAACGAAGGGTACATGTATCAAATATGAAAATTTAATATTAATAATGATAAAATATTAGAGGAGATTATGAGGTCGATTTCGTATATTTTTGTTTTGTTGTAAGGAACACTTAATTCCTTGCACATTGCTGGGAATACTTTACTTAAAGAAACTAGAAACGCAACTTCTTTAAACACAAGATATGTTTCGTGATTAAAGAAGTTGCGTTTTTAATTTCGTTTTCTATGTTATATGTACTTGAAGAAATTAGAAAAGCAACTTCTTTTTACATGAAATGTATTTCTAGTTTAAAGAAGTTGCGTTTCTAATTTTTTTAAGTATATAAACCCATTTTAATACTGTGACATCTCTTTGGAGATGACATGTTTAACCATTGTTTTAAATATAAATTTACCAAAAAACAACCTGGTCCGTTTTTGATATTTCGCTATCTACCGATAACAACCAAATCAAATAATGTTTAGGGCATTCCTAATAGGTTCATATAAATCTAAATCTATCTATGGCACAGTTCATAACTTTGCATCATCTTCCGGCAAAATATCCACCGTTTTCTATTCTGTTTTCTGTTATTAAACCTTGCTTAAAATAAATGAGAATTTGCATGAACGATAGTTACTTGTAAATAGTAGGGATGGGAACGAATTCTAAAATAGGCATTCGAATATTCGCATAGGTTATTCGAATATATTCGGATATTCGCGGGACTAACGGTTCATATTTCGCTATCCGAATATTAGCTTATCCGAAAATATGTAAAGTTTTGCCAGACGAACTCTTTATTAACTATTATTAACGTAATTAGGGGTTTGAAACAATCAAAACTGATATGATATGTTTTCATTATTTTATTTTCTTATAGTTCGAATTCCGCCTGTCCACCTAGTACTAAAACAAAAACATGAAATTTCAATAAATACTTTATTTCATATGACCAGCTGTTTCACATTTTGATTTTTCACAACAAGTCTGAAATGCGATATATCTATTAAACTAGATTACACTTCTTTCACTATTTATCACGAATTTTAAAAGTACAGTTAGGCCTTCTCTAAATCACTGTCACACAGTTTCACTTCATTCTTGCTGAGAATGAGTCTACTATGTCACTGGAGAGTCGATTTCTCAACTTATTCAGCAACAGTCCGGCAGTACTGAAAATCCTTTCCGACGGTACAGACGTCGCAGGCACCGCGAGCACTCTTCTAGCCACACTTGCAATTTTTGGAAAGCGGTCTTCAGTTTGACGCCTCCATCGTAGAGGATCAGTGCCGTAAAATATTTTCTCTGACAAGAAGCACTGAATTTCATCTTTTGGTGATCCTTCAGGGGAGTCAAAGACAATGAAATCCAACTTCCGGCGCTTTGATGGTTGTTCTTCAGTGCAGTGTTGCTCACGCATGGAGGTCTTCAGTGGCAGGTCGTCCGGGCGTGACTCAAGAAGCTCGTGCGTAATTCTACGCAGGTGTGACGAAAAGAAGGGCAGCTTCTTGTATCTCGGGTCAAGCAGTGATGCCAGAGCTGCCTTGGACTTCGCGGCTTTTTCCGACGTCGGCTGGTATCGGCGCACTACCTTTTCCCGTAGCATTTTCTTGAGCTTTCGTACAATAGCACTGTCACTGTCCGAGTTTATTAACCGATTGTTGACCAGTCCGCAAACTATTTGGTAAATTTCAGACACAGACACAAACCGTTCAGTACAGTAACTCATATACTCAGTTACATCGGCGAACGTCCTCAATACGTCCCACAGTTTACTGATCAATTCCCACTCACAGTCCTTCAGATTGAGTACAATGTCCGCTTTCTTTGTAAAGTTTGAATCAAGTAGAATGTCGGACAATACACGGCGCTGCTCTGTCAAGCGCTCCATCATTGCAAAGGTTGAATTCCAGCGAGTCGGGACATCTTGGACAAGACTGTGTTGCTTGACACCCAAGGCGGCCTGCCGTGCTTTCACTTCCGCCGTAAGTGTGGTCGAATGTTTGAAGTGACCGACCAACTTCCGAAAACGGGCCTGCCCACTACTTTAGACACTGAACGTAATTCTAGGGCTGGTTTCAAGCCCAGCTGCACAGTATGTCCAAAACAGCCTAGGTCATCCCAGCACTTTCCATATTTCGTGCATTATCATGGACGCACGTCTCAACTTTACCAGTCAAGTTAAACTAGCTTACACAATCTTTCAGACGGTTTGCCAGATTTTCACCCGTGTACAGTTCCGGCATCGTACGCGTCATAAGCACGTTTGACTTAAGCTACCATGACTCGCTCAGATGGTGTTCAGTCTGCAGCTTTTTGAAGAGACAGAAGTCCAAGTGTCGGTCGTTATTGCCACCGATGCCACGTCTTGTAAATCTGCGGCCAAGCTATCACTTTCTGTGTCGTAGCGTCGAAGAATTCGGGATCTGACTGTCTTGCGGCATGGAACGATGTACCCAGGGGCCACAAGTTCCATTTTATAAGTCACCGGAAAACCTCGCCCTCTACAATACTCAATGGAACATAGTTGGAGATAATCATGTCTGCGATAGCCTGTGTAATACGTTCGGTGTCAGTTCTTGCCTTCGTCGGCGTGGTGACAAAGGCAGTCATTGACATCTGTTTCCTCTCTTCTTTAGGCATCAGCTGGATTGTGAGTTTCGAGATGGCTAAGCAGGTATGAGGTTCCGCCACTGAACGTAAACTGCTGTTTACAGAGGTTGCATGTAGCATGTTTGTACTTCCGCGCGCGTGAAGGAGTCAATGGAGGCATTGTTTTGCAATGTTGATTGAACAAAGTCCATACTAGAAGTGGTTTAAATTCATAAATTGTAATTAATGTTTGTACACTCACATGATTAATGATGTTTCATTTGTTAATTTGTGAACGATTCGTTTTGATTGGCTTTTAAAATAGAGAAATTAAGGTAAGACCTGTGTAATAGGCACTATTAAGAATCCAACATCTGATTATATTTTCATCAACTGCTTCATACCACTGACTTGTATGCAAAATTTTAATGATTTTCACCGTGTAGTTTTTGAGATTTTTAGCTTTTTTTTATTAAAAAAAGTGAGAAAAAACGTGAAAGGATCCAAATTCTTTAATCGGTGACAAAATTTTTTGTTATTGATAAATTCAACCTTAATTTTTTACAGTGTATCAAAAATATGTTATATTTTACTAAACCAATTTAAGATATAATATATAAATACATAATATATCTTAAAATGACATTTTTTGACCAAATAAATTTAAAAAATGCATTTTTTTATATTTCACGAGACTAAATTAATGAAAATTGTGCAAAATCCTGATTGGTGCAATATACCAAACTTTACTATTTTTTAACTATATACCTTAAACAAAATTTAAACAAAATTTCAGAGAAGTTTACCGTCCAGTTTTAGAAATTTTCAAATTGATGACTTGAATAAACACTATTCTGATAGCGAAAACCCCTTTAATCTTGATTATTTTGCTTATTTTAGTTTAAATTATGAGAATTTGTTATTCAATGACAGAATTACACAGAAAAAAAAGAAATATGCCAATTATTTAAGCTTTAGCCTTACAAAAAAATAGCTTCCAGTAGGATTTGAACCCTGGTCCTCTTGCAACTGTAAGGGGAAGTAACCACTGCGGGGAGTTTGGCTAATTTACTACTATAGTTACCTCCCTTGGATACTCTTCTGGATAAAGGTATTCATTACACAGGTCTTACCTTAAGACTACTTGGTAAGTTTTTAATTGGTTGTTTGTTATTAACATATTGTTAACCTGAAAAAATGTCAATGTTGCTAATAAAAGCAGACAATAACATCAAACAACACTCCGTTCGAACCTCGTCCTAACTGCCAATATACAGCGGCGATTCAGGCACTCGTGTCAATTATCCGAATAAACAACTTGTTAATGACCAGATACGGTATGACAGCTGTAATCGACACGGAGAATAACATTCAAAATAATCAGAAAGTATACGGATTTTAAGTTTCGTTTTGTTAAATAGATCGTAATAGTAAAAAATGCAAGTATCCGAATACCGTTTTGGTATCCGAATATTCTGCCGGTTTGCGAATATTCGGATATTTGAATGTTCGGTCCGATCCATTGTAAATAGTCCACCTGATGTTCTTTCTCGGGCTACTCAGTCAATCGCTGACACTAAATAGTCCCAATTTTCTGGCCTTTAGGGGGCATTTAAGGGCTAGTACAGCCTGAAAGGAACCTGTTTAGAAAATGACATGCTTTTACTGACACACTGATAGCAAATTTATGTTTGAAAATGCAGCATATGAAAAAAGACCCTGATTTTAGAATGGCACATGTAAATCAGTCTTGAAGTTCACTCAGAAGTGAAAAGAAAACAGGCAACCGGTTTCAAGTTGTTAAATCTCTGTTAATTGATACATGACTCCGACATTTTTCTTGCTGGAATTGGACAGTAGAAGCACTTAGCTTCACAAGCATATAAGTTAACCCTTAATCAAATGGTACCAGATCTGATTGCTTGCCTTTTGAAACATGTCATGTTTATTATAGTTTATATAGGGAAGTCTATTACAGGTCTTACATCTGAACATAGGAACATCATTACATCATTCACATTACATTTCATGCACAAATCAATATTTACTTAAAGCTGCCTATTAACAGTTCATGATTGATAGTACACTGTACGTCAGTAATAATTGTACTGCTGTCTCATGCCGATAAAAGACTGAACTGGAGCGAGTTTTGTCTTTTCTGTTTGACTTATCAGTACATGTAAGGACCTTTTGTGAGTGAAATCTTCTGCGTTAGAAACTATTGACAACTTGCATTAAATGGGTTTACAAGTAGGTTGACTGCGTAAGAATAGCATATCATATCAACTATGAATTATTGATCTTTAAAGATTTAATTATTAATGTTGATATTTGAAAACACTTAATATTACCATATTAATACGTGACCAGGTCCTTAATTATTGGTTTAATTCAAATTATGGGTTTTATTCAAAACATGTGGATTTTGTAATTTCAATAATAGATAAAAGTAAATAAATGCTTCCAGATGTCTTGAAACTATTCTTTTCTCTTCATGTTTTATCGAATCATACGGTATTAGGTTATTTTTGGTTATTTTGGAAAACACATTAAATTTTTTGTAAAACTAAATAATTAAACAAAACACTTAATATTTAGAAAACATTATTCTGTTTGGTGGGCTGTGTATTTTAGTATTAATATAATTTAAATCGAGTTTGAAATTCAACTCAATATTATGACCAGGTTTCTAGAACATAATTATTCTTGTACCATATCAACGGATATTCATCAAACATACCAAACGTGTTTACGTTGTACCTTTTTCAGGCGGTGAGCTGTGATAAAGAGCCTAACCCTCAGAGTTCAAAGCCACACTAAGTATGTGTGAAATGTAATCATTATATTTATTTAAACTCGAAAAAAATAACTGGAGAAGTGAGTTTAAACGAATTTCAGAAAATTTAAAGTGTTCACTGGACAGGTCTCAAAATGTCGTACCAAAATTTATATTGAGATTAAAGTTAAACTTTGTACAACTATGACAGATATGCCAACAGTAAACAACGTCTCGCATTAAATACTAAATATTGAAGCTGATATAAACCGTTCTATATTATTGTTTGACCTACAATTTAGTCCGTGAAAACATTTTACCAATGATGATATGAATGACCGAATGAACAATGATGCAAATATAGGTCGTTTTACATTCCGTAATACATGTAATTCAGTTATTGATTATGCTATTGCCAGTGCTGAATGCTTTGCCTTTATATCTGATTTTGATATTATTGAAACGGACCCGTTATTTTCAGAAGTCCACGCTATTGTCAAGTTGTCATTAAATATAAACAAAACTAAAGGGAGATCAACACAAAAACATACCAGTGATAATTCTTACCATAAAGCTAAATGGGATCAAAATTTAAATGATACTTTCCAAAATAATTTGGATACTCGTCAGTTACAAGATATATTGCACTTATGCGATACATTACCTGCATCCCCAAATTCAATTGATGAAATAACTGATAAAATATCTAATCTTTTTAATAATACAGCACAAAAAACATTTATAAATAAACAAAAGTACCCACCCTTTCCTGAAATTCCCTGGTTTGCCACTAAATGTAAAAAGGCACAGAAAAACTATTACGATGCCAAAATAAAATATAGAAATGATAGGTCTGCAACAAATAAGCTTATTTTAACAAATGCTAGTAAAGAATATAAACGTACTATGAACTATTACCATAAAGAATATAAAATTAAAAACGCGAATCGGCTTCGAAATATGGAATCAAATAACCAAAAGGACTACTGGAAATATATTCACAGTATTAGCCCTAAACGTAACAAACAAACGCCGAGCCTCGATACATTTTTCAACCATTTCAAATCCATAAATGAAAATACGGAAACTAGTGATAATTTTGCGTTACCGCCTATTTAATATGATTCTCAACACAGGTCATCTACCTGTTTGGCTACAGGGTACGATATACGCCATCTACAAAAATAAAGGGGAAGTAATTGACCCACACAATTACAGAACGATCACAATTATTAGCTGTTTTGGAAAACTTTTTACTTCGGCTATTAATGAACGACTAAATAATTTCTCGAAGTTAATAATATTCTCAACGAAAACCAAGCGGGGTTTAGAAAAAACTACTCCTGTATGGATCATGTTTTTACTTTACAGTCCTTAATAGAAATACTGCAACGTCATAGAAAAAAGCTGTACTGTGCTTACATTGATTTCTCACAGGCCTTTGATAAAGTCTGGAGACCAGGTCTATGGTTTAAAACTTTGTCCAGCTCTATTAATGGGAAAACATTTAATGTTATATATAACATGTACCACAATATAAAATCTTGTGTTTTTTTAAAATGGTTCCACCTCTGCTTTTTTCCCATGTCAAAACGGCGTACGTCAAGGTAAAAATTTATCGCCGATCCTTTTTTCTTTATTCTTAAACGATCTCGAAAGCCATTTGCTGATAAGACACGCCAAAGGTGTAGAAGTTACAAACCATGAAAATGTGCATTGTTGGCTGAAGCTACTTATACTTTTATACGCCGATGATACCGTTATCATGTACGATGACCCGCTCGATTTTCAAAACATTCTTAACTCTTTTGAAGAATACTGTGTACAATTGAAGAATACTGTGTACAATGGAAATTAAAAGTAAATTTTGATAAAACTAAAATTGTAGTATTTGGAGCGCGAAATGCATCAAGATTTAAATTTTACATCGGACTTAGTGAAATTGAAATAGTTAAACAATACAAATATTTAGGAGTTATATTCTCTAGCAATGGCTCTTTTTTAGGCACTCGTAAAAACAATGTGGAACAAACAAAAAAGGCAATGAATTTACTGTATATACGAGCCAGAAAATCGGATTTACCACTTGACTTAATACTTAAACTGTTTGATCACACTATTATACCTATTTTAACTTATGGCTGTGAAGTTTGGGGGTTTGAAAATCTCGATCTAATTGAACGCGTCCACCGAGAATTTTTAAGAAAAATTACATTCTCTAGAAAGAGCATTCCTTCTTATATGCTGTATGGTGAATTAGGTAGATATCCCTTACATATACGGTATATAGCAGAATGATAGGTTTCTGGAACAGAATTAGCACTGGAAATAATAACAAATATTCTGAAAGAATGTATAATTTTCTACTAAATAATTAACTAATATCATTCAAAATGGATTTCAAAAATAAAAGAAATATTAAACTTGACTGGTAAAACTAATTTTTGGGACAATCAAAATACAATTACGTCAAGAAATATAAAACACCATATAAAACAAGCTTTAATTCAACAGAATAAACAAAGTTGGATTAACGATATAACATTATCTAGTAAAGGGAGATTTTATAATACATTTAAAAACAAGCTAGAGTTAGAAAAGTAGATAAAAATCTTACCAATGTCGAAATACTTACCTATTTACAAACTACGTACCGCAAATCATTATTTCCCGATAGAAACTGGTAGATGGAATGGAACCGCGGAAAACGAAAGAATTTGTCTTCTGTGCAATGAAAACCAAATTGGTAATGAAGAACATTATTTGTTACATTGTAGCCACTTTACTATTGATCGATTAGAAATAAATGAGATCACTAACATAACAAATCAAATTAACGTACCACATTTACTAACATTAACCGACACCAGTCAGCTCTTAAAGCTAAGTTAGTTTGTCAGTAACTTTTAAAGCAAATAAATAGATAATCGATTAACAAATATTTCATTATTATAAAGTACGCACACCAGTCATTTCTTCTAATATCTTATTTATACTTAAACAATAAATGAAGTTGTTATTTTCCTTACTTAACATTGTACAATAATAAACATGTATACTCCTACAAGCATGTACGTGCACGCAGCAGCTGCAACAAGTCTCTCTTTGCCAGACTTGTTGCTGTCTGTGTGTGTACGTACATGCACTGTTTGACCGCATCCACTACCTAATTCGAAAAGGGTTCGAAATGACTTTATTTCGGTTTCGCTAAAGTCATTTCGTTCTCAATCATTGATTTATTCCAAGGACTGTGTAATTATATTCGAAACGGCTTTAATTTTCGTTTCGGTAAAGCCGTTCCCTTTCAATTTGCTTTTTCTCCTATCTTCAATCATTTAAAGCTACAATTTTAGTACTTTAATTTGTTGTTGTTGTTGTCATCGTCGTACTTGCTGTAACCACTATCATTGTTCTGTAAATTAACTATAATTATTACAATATTAACTACAGTGAATATTTATTTTTTTTATAAATAATAGACCCCAATACTTAAATTATCACCTCCCCCGTCGTACATTGTCGCCCTGTCTGTTTTACATGTATAAATACTTAGTCTTTTTGTGTAGTTGTTAAGTAACTGTTTTTATTGTGATCACGTCATTGTAAATATGCATTTAGTGTACAGTTCCTCATGCTGCATACTTGTATGCCTGAGATGTAAATAAAGTTTTGTTCTGTTCTGTTCTTCTAGATGGATCAAACGGGTCCGGTGTCAATAAGCGGCGCCAAATAAACAGCGGTCCGATAATTGACTAACAAAGGAATTGTAATTGACAGGGGGCCAACTGACACATGATTAGCTCGCGTGTTCAAATCAACGAAAGGTATTGATAACGGGTCGGTAAAATATCGATAATCCTTTTTTGAAAAATTGCATTTGTGCGAATTTACGTCCGCGCGAAACAGTCTTTTACGGCGATTGCGCGAAATTTCGTGCCAGCGAAATTAAATGATACCACAGTAGCAAAACGTGCGTGCTCACACGTGAAAACATTGTGCATCGTCCAATATCTTGTGAGCCGCGTTTACTGTAGCAACGGCTCTTTACACTGTATACCATCAGGAATTATTATTCGTTAGGTGAATAAGACTTCATTGTAGGGGATGTAGTTGACGTGTAAATATTAAGTGTTTAAATATCAAAAATCAAACAATAAAGACTGTAGAAGAACTGTAAACAAAGTAAATGTGATGTAATATGAATGTATTATGAATGAATTAAGAATGAATGCATAAATGTATGAATGAATGAATGAATGAATGGATGAATGAATGAATGAATGAATGAATGAATGAATGAATGAATGAATGAATGAATGAATGAATGAACCAACGAACGAATTAATGAATGAATCTTAATTCTAGAACATTTTGTACACATGTCCGTCTTTATTTTTCAAAATACATTTTGGAATTGTATTAATGAGCTATATATACTAATTGATTGTATTTTATGTCAAAAAAAGAATTCATTCTGTCATAAATTTCTGTCATTGTATGTGCATAATTTAGTGGTACAAACAATATTAATTCTAACCTGGGCATTAAAATATTTAACTAAAAATTCTGAAAAGACAGCTTAAACAAAGTCATATAATTAAAACAACAACAAAAAACAAATAAAAGGCTGACATTTTGTTTGACTCCTCGTGAATTAAATATGTCAAAGAATGCTCGTGAGGCTGTTGCTGAGGCTGAAGCGTTCGGTGTTGCTTAGCAACACTATCATATTTTGAACTTCTCTTAATTTTAATTAAAACGTGAAATATGCATACATGTATCAGGAATAGCCACAAAGGGGAAACAGCCTCCCAACTCAGCCAAAAGAAAGAGAGGAAAAAACATGGCTTATAAGAAGGTCAATTTCAAAATAGACACCACAAACAATTAAGGGAAATCAGGACTTATAGTTCAGTCACGTTTCATGTTTTGTTGGATTTCTATTTTTAAACACTCGGGTATTTTTTAAATAGATATTTAAAGAGTTTAATCATTTATGTAGCATATTTAGTAACCCTCATGAGTTAGAGATACTAATAAATATAAGTTTTGGTTAAAATATTTATAGACTATATGTGTCTTATCATACGATCAATGCGACGGTATTGCTGATAAATGTAGAAAGCTCCTTATTTGTTAGTTTAACATCTCGCTTTGCTGAACTAAGCGAGATGTATTACAACACTTTAAAGTTGTGCCACTCAAACGAAAATCAAGTTTTCTAAATGAATTTTAGGATTCATTTCCTCCATATATACTTTTTTATCTCATGAGCGAACAGTGAAGATTCAGATCAGCAGGCAAATCCTTGACGTCTGATCAGGATCTGCACTCAGTCTATTCGCCAGATCAGCAGGCAAATCCTTGACGTCTGATCGGGATCTGCACTCAGTCTATTCGCTATTTGGTCAAATTGGCAAACAGCGTAGATCTGCACTGTTCGCCTGTGCCACATAAAATATTTAAAGGAAAAGGTTATGCAGCTCTTTTAAGGAAAGCATATCGCCGATCGAGAAAGAAATCTATGGCGGCCTTAGATTTCTCATACCTCAAATACAAAATGGAGATATCATTTCATAAGTTTATAAAGAAGAACGTGGCAAAAATGGAAAAGGAACATTCGGTTAGTTGATGTCGATTCTCTAAATGACGTCATAATTTTGAACAGACAGAATGATTAGTAGGCATTTCGGGGTAAAAAAATAACTAATAAAAATAAATAGTTTGCTTAATGTGTCTCAGGTTTTTACAATTATATCGACGGATTAAGAAAATCGTGTACTCAGTGAAGAAATATCGTATTCATTACGGACTAAGTCTGCTGGTGAATGAGATAAGGACGGAATACTGGGGATTTAAGAAAGAGAAGCCTCCAATGGCCAGGATTCCTATGGGCGGAATGTTAACTAAAGTATGTTATTCTTAAGAATAAAAACTTATTGTTGGTTTAATGGTATTGATCAATGTTTTTTCAGGGCATGGCGAACACATTAATTAATTTAGTACTTGTCGACGGGCTAACTTTTTACACAAATCACGCTACCAAAAATATTAAAGTATGTCAACTGGTAAACATCCATTCTCTTTATCGGTAGCGCAAAGATAATTTCACTAAATACACATTCGAACTGATTGCACTTGCTATCAAACTAGTCTGTCATGCAAAGACCCTTTTAATAATTTATATAATACATGCGTACACTCTCTTTCTGCTGGCAACCCCATTTTACATTGCTTTAGCGACATTTAATTGTTCGCCACTTGCAATGAAAGTTAAGGGTCAGAAATGTTTAAAATGTATTTCAACGAGACGACCTGTTTGTTTTAGAATTATCCGTTTCGCATTATTGCCAAAGTCAATTCCGCTAAATTACATTTTTTTTCTTTTTCTTCTTTTTCCGACTTCCATCAAAATAAAGTGTGTTGATGTTTGAGAATTGAATCGATATTTGATGGTTTTTATTTGGGTATGGAAAACAGTTTGGTTGTTTAAGTGTGTGAGGCCCGAAGGGCTTCACGAGTACTTTAAACAATCCAACTGTTTTTTCATACCTAAATGAAAATCATCAAACATCGATTCATCCCTTATATTTACACTCATAAATACTCTCATCTATATAGAAATTATTAGAAGAATTCATGATATTAATGCTTTTTGAATGGCTGTTGGAACAGCCATGTAAGCAACATAGTGAATGACGGCACGCTTTCGCAGCAACTCGTGGCAAAACGTGCATGCTCGGCGACTTCATAGGTCAAAACAGTGTGCACCGTCCAATATATTGTGAGCGGCTTTTGCAGTAGCCTCGATCCATCAAGTAATGTGTCACACTTTATACCATCAGGAATTATGATTCATAAGGTGAATAAGACTTTATCGTAGACGATGAAGATGAAGTGTTTATATTTATACACGGGAGACTGTTGAAAAAATTCTGACCATTTACGAATTAGCGTAATGTCGGATTATACATTTGCCGGACGGCAGCAGTTTGATAAGAAAAATTGAAGTCCTTTTTAAAGGAATACGTAAACATTGTGAAACAAACACATATTTGAATCAGTGAATATTTATTTTTTTTATAAATAATAGACCCCAATACTTAAATTATCACCTCCCCCGTCGTACATTGTCGCCCTGTCTGTTTTACATGTATAAATACTTAGTCTTTTTGTGTAGTTGTTAAGTAACTGTTTTTATTGTGATCACGTCATTGTAAATATGCATTTAGTGTACAGTTCCTCATGCTGCATACTTGTATGCCTGAGATGTAAATAAAGTTTTGTTCTGTTCTGTTCTTCTAGATGGATCAAACGGGTCCGGTGTCAATAAGCGGCGCCAAATAAACAGCGGTCCGATAATTGACTAACAAAGGAATTGTAATTGACAGGGGGCCAACTGACACATGATTAGCTCGCGTGTTCAAATCAACGAAAGGTATTGATAACGGGTCGATAAAATATCGATAATCCTTTTTTGAAAAATTGCATTTGTGCGAATTTACGTCCGCGCGAAACAGTCTTTTACGGCGATTGCGCGAAATTTCGTGCCAGCGAAATTAAATGATACCACAGTAGCAAAACGTGCGTGCTCACACGTGAAAACATTGTGCATCGTCCAATATCTTGTGAGCCGCGTTTACTGTAGCAACGGCTCTTTACACTGTATACCATCAGGAATTATTATTCGTTAGGTGAATAAGACTTCATTGTAGGGGATGTAGTTGACGTGTAAATATTAAGTGTTTAAATATCAAAAATCAAACAATAAAGACTGTAGAAGAACTGTAAACAAAGTAAATGTGATGTAATATGAATGTATTATGAATGAATTAAGAATGAATGCATAAATGTATGAATGAATGAATGAATGAATGGATGAATGAATGAATGAATGAATGAATGAATGAATGAATGAATGAATGAATGAATGAATGAATGAACCAACGAACGAATTAATGAATGAATCTTAATTCTAGAACATTTTGTACACATGTCCGTCTTTATTTTTCAAAATACATTTTGGAATTGTATTAATGAGCTATATATACTAATTGATTGTATTTTATGTCAAAAAAAGAATTCATTCTGTCATAAATTTCTGTCATTGTATGTGCATAATTTAGTGGTACAAACAATATTAATTCTAACCTGGGCATTAAAATATTTAACTAAAAATTCTGAAAAGACAGCTTAAACAAAGTCATATAATTAAAACAACAACAAAAAACAAATAAAAGGCTGACATTTTGTTTGACTCCTCGTGAATTAAATATGTCAAAGAATGCTCGTGAGGCTGTTGCTGAGGCTGAAGCGTTCGGTGTTGCTTAGCAACACTATCATATTTTGAACTTCTCTTAATTTTAATTAAAACGTGAAATATGCATACATGTATCAGGAATAGCCACAAAGGGGAAACAGCCTCCCAACTCAGCCAAAAGAAAGAGAGGAAAAAACATGGCTTATAAGAAGGTCAATTTCAAAATAGACACCACAAACAATTAAGGGAAATCAGGACTTATAGTTCAGTCACGTTTCATGTTTTGTTGGATTTCTATTTTTAAACACTCGGGTATTTTTTAAATAGATATTTAAAGAGTTTAATCATTTATGTAGCATATTTAGTAACCCTCATGAGTTAGAGATACTAATAAATATAAGTTTTGGTTAAAATATTTATAGACTATATGTGTCTTATCATACGATCAATGCGACGGTATTGCTGATAAATGTAGAAAGCTCCTTATTTGTTAGTTTAACATCTCGCTTTGCTGAACTAAGCGAGATGTATTACAACACTTTAAAGTTGTGCCACTCAAACGAAAATCAAGTTTTCTAAATGAATTTTAGGATTCATTTCCTCCATATATACTTTTTTATCTCATGAGCGAACAGTGAAGATTCAGATCAGCAGGCAAATCCTTGACGTCTGATCAGGATCTGCACTCAGTCTATTCGCCAGATCAGCAGGCAAATCCTTGACGTCTGATCGGGATCTGCACTCAGTCTATTCGCTATTTGGTCAAATTGGCAAACAGCGTAGATCTGCACTGTTCGCCTGTGCCACATAAAATATTTAAAGGAAAAGGTTATGCAGCTCTTTTAAGGAAAGCATATCGCCGATCGAGAAAGAAATCTATGGCGGCCTTAGATTTCTCATACCTCAAATACAAAATGGAGATATCATTTCATAAGTTTATATAGAAGAACGTGGCAAAAATGGAAAAGGAACATTCGGTAAGTTGATGTCGATTCTCTAAATGACGTCATAATTTTGAACAGACAGAATGATTAGTAGGCATTTCGGGGTAAAAAAAATAACTAATAAAAATAAATAGTTTGCTTAATGTGTCTCAGGTTTTTACAATTATATCGACGGATTAAGAAAATCGTGTACTCAGTGAAGAAATAGCGTATGCATTACGGACTAAGTCTGCTGGTGAATGAGATAAGGACGGAATACTGGGGATTTAAGAAAGAGAAGCCTCCAATGGCCAGGATTCCTATGGGCGGAATGTTAACTAAAGTATGTTATTCTTAAGAATAAAAACTTATTGTTGGTTTAATGGTATTGATCAATGTTTTTTCAGGGCATGGCGAACACATTAATTAATTTAGTACTTGTCGACGGGCTAACTTTTTACACAAATCACGCTACCAAAAATATTAAAGTATGTCAACTGGTAAACATCCATTCTCTTTATCGGTAGCGCAAAGATAATTTCACTAAATACACATTCGAACTGATTGCACTTGCTATCAAACTAGTCTGTCATGCAAAGACCCTTTTAATAATTTATATAATACATGCGTACACTCTCTTTCTGCTGGCAACCCCATTTTACATTGCTTTAGCGACATTTAATTGTTCGCCACTTGCAATGAAAGTTAAGGGTCAGAAATGTTTAAAATGTATTTCAACGAGACGACCTGTTTGTTTTAGAATTATCCGTTTCGCATTATTGCCAAAGTCAATTCCGCTAAATTACATTTTTTTTCTTTTTCTTCTTTTTCCGACTTCCATCAAAATAAAGTGTGTTGATGTTTGAGAATTGAATCGATATTTGATGGTTTTTATTTGGGTATGGAAAACAGTTTGGTTGTTTAAGTGTGTGAGGCCCGAAGGGCTTCACGAGTACTTTAAACAATCCAACTGTTTTTTCATACCTAAATGAAAATCATCAAACATCGATTCATCCCTTATATTTACACTCATAAATACTCTCATCTATATAGAAATTATTAGAAGAATTCATGATATTAATGCTTTTTGAATGGCTGTTGGAACAGCCATGTAAGCAACATAGTGAATGACGGCACGCTTTCGCAGCAACTCGTGGCAAAACGTGCATGCTCGGCGACTTCATAGGTCAAAACAGTGTGCACCGTCCAATATATTGTGAGCGGCTTTTGCAGTAGCCTCGATCCATCAAGTAATGTGTCACACTTTATACCATCAGGAATTATGATTCATAAGGTGAATAAGACTTTATCGTAGACGATGAAGATGAAGTGTTTATATTTATACACGGGAGACTGTTGAAAAAATTCTGACCATTTACGAATTAGCGTAATGTCGGATTATACATTTGCCGGACGGCAGCAGTTTGATAAGAAAAATTGAAGTCCTTTTTAAAGGAATACGTAAACATTGTGAAACAAACACATATTTGAATCAGATTTTCGATAACAGACGCAATATCACCTGTCATTCTTTAAGATTAAGTCTATAAAATCCAAATCCTATAAACAGGCTAAAAAGTCTCTCCGTACATATAGTCAGTACTGTTATCAGTATAATAACCCTTTACTGAATTGTATTTATAATCATTTGTACAAACAGGTCAACAATTGAAATGCAGATCAGCTTACCAACTTATTTTAAAACCAGTATGCCATTCTTTGTATCACATGATCGTTAAAAGCAAACTTATGCAATTTTGGTTCATTTTAATGTTCGTTAATTATGTCAAAGATACGCAGATAGACGGTAAATTTCCGTTCCTATGCAACATAAGCAACGCAGTTTTATATTGTCTAGCAAATGCTGTACCGAATGAGCATAAAGAATGTACAAACCATCAACATGCAGACTTTGTGTTTTAAAATTAAGAAAGTATCATATGAAAAAAATGATATTGCATACAATCAAACCTGTATTCAATTACCACTCAGGGGAAAACCCAAAGTGGTCTATACAGACCGATCATAGTCTTTGTGAACATGTGAATTTGTTCTTTAAATCAGTTAGCGGAACAAATAAAACTTGGTCTTTATCCACAGAGGGTCTTTGTTCAAAGGTTGTCTTTAGCACAGTTTTGTTTCTACATGTATATTGAAAACGTGCCGCTGAATGGAGAAGTATAGTTCATAATTATAATTATTATTATTATTATTATTATTATTATTATTATTATTACTATTATTATTATTATTACCATCATTATTAGTATTATTTAAATTATTTTTATTATTAGTATTATTATTATTATATTTATCATTATAATTATTATTTTTGTGTTTGCTGTTGTTACATCAAAATGTTTTTTTTCAACGTTATTCATATTGAATTAACGAAATTCAGATCTATTGAGATAATATTAATCAGCACAATGCAAACTCGGCGATTAACCCGTCGCATCACTTTGCTTACCTCTTTGTTTACAAGATGGTAGCAAGTATTAAAGGTTTATGAAGATTTTTATTGATATCTTGTAAATAACTTAGAAGCTTGATATGTTACGTTTATTCCTGTCATCGTGTTCTTGTCGATTGACGCCATTTGCTATGGTCTCGGTAAGGTCACTTTTTGCTCGATAATTTAATTAGTTTCTTATGTTATGTATATGTCCGAGTGCTTTTGCATCCAACATTGTCGAGTTGGGTTGATACGTGGATTCGAGCTACATGTAATTCACATACTTATAAGACAATTTGTACTTGTTTATTCATCTGAGAACATGTCGGTGTGAAGTAGGTTGGTGCAACCTAGAACCAGTTTGTTTTGCCAGGGACGGTACTAAGGCGGAAAACGATTAGGTTCTTATTTTCATTAATTGTTTGTGGCATCTTTGTGAAAAATTATCATTAAATTTGAAAAAAAAATATTTTGCTTTCAAGTATACGGGCGTCTGCAAAAGGTCTCCCCGTACTTCACCTCAATGCAGTTATCAGGTTCAGTTACCTTTCAGTAGTTTCATATTTGTCGTATTCAGTGGCTTTCAAAGTTCCCTTTTAAACTATTTTAAGATATAAACGTCTGTATAATGTTCCTTAATAAGTCAAAATATTTGTATTATTTGTATCGGTATTAGTTCGGAAGAAAACGGTTAGTAAGTAGAAATCGTTGAGAATTTATAATTCAATAGAAATAATAAGTGTCAGGTAGAAAACGTTACAATTTAGGATATGACTATATAAGTTCATGGTATTTGCAAAGACAAAGGAAAATTTTAAAATGCATTGATCTAAAAACCGTTAACTGGTAAAATCACTTTGGTCATAATAACATAATAGCGGAATGTGAAAAAAACAATATTGACGATGTCAACATTTTATCACGTAAATGGATATTTGACAAAAGGTATTGAGTTGGTTTGTTTAACTATTTTAGTGGTTTAGTAAAACCATTTTAATATTTTAGACCACGTGGTGTATCTGATGTGTATTTACTTCACAAGTCAGGAAAAGGTAAAAGATGAAACAAGTGAAAATGGGTTAATCCATTCGGCTGATCATGAACATTTATTAACAGTAAA